>CAVLJG010000009.1:70080239-70220928 GCA_963669975.1 Acanthoscelides obtectus
CATCACAGCAAACAAATTACAAAAAAAAAAAATATATAAAAAGCGTTCATCCGTCCTCCAGTTTCTCTCTATCTATTGTACTAACATTTATATATATATTTTTTTTCAAACATGTATGTAGTACTAACATTATATTATATATATTTTTCAAACATGTATGTAATTAGATTTAATAAATGAATATTTTAAAAAGATGTTGTTATTGATTTCGTTATTAGATTTTTCTAGTAGAAGAGTTCACAAACAAACAACAACAACAAGATGTCCTGATGCTTGAGTCGTCAGAGGTGTGCAACATCAGAAGCAATGTTAGTGCGTGGTTGAGTTCAAAACTTAGCGTGTTCAAAAACAAAAAAAAAAAACACGCACACACATAATACTAACATTACTTCTGATGTTGTGCGCGGTTCTTCGGGCTATCAAGACATCTTTTTGGTATTTTTGACAAAGTGTGCACGTCACGTGCGTCACGTATCACGTCACGTGCGTCACGTATCACGTCACGTGCGTCACGTATCACGTCACGTGCGTCACGTGTCACGTCACGTGCGTCACGTGTCACGTCACGTACGTCACGTGTCACGTCACGTCACGTGTCACGTTACGTGACGTATATCATAATGAAACGACAGATATGCATTTTTACAAAAACTTTATTAAAATCGTTCAAGATCATTAGCGATCCTATGTCTATAGAAAATATATGTTGTCCTAACGCTATATGTTGTAAAGTACAGCCTACGAGCTTAAATGTATACAATTTTGAATAGCATCTGAAAACGTATAATTTGATCATTAAAACTAGCTCGAACAATCTTAAGCGCATTATAATAATAGCTTGGAAATTCAACAGTTTCTAGCATAGACATATACGGTACTAAAAGTTCATTATTTGCTTCTAAAAGAGCGTTCACGTCCATTTCTGAGAGGTAGAAACTAATGTTGTGCTTGGTTATTTCGAGAATTTTCGTACTATCATAGATTAGTCGTCGAATTCTGCAATAGTCACCGCACTCGATTTCGACAGGATCATACTTGTCAGGAAGGTTCTTCTCCTCCTCCTGCTCCTCCGTCTCCTTCACCGTTACCACATTGAGCTGGGTGATTAATTGTTCCCACTCATAGGAACTGAAAGATAGTTTTCAACCGTGATGAGTTCCACACAATTACAGCAGGAGTAAATGATCTCGCTGGGCTTAGACCGCATCCAATTTGGTATGATCCATTTGGAAACTGCGTGTACAGCAGATAATGGTCCTCGTTCTTGGCCGCTTCTTCGTACCTTTCCAGAATAGCATCCAGCTCACGGTCGTAGTTTACAGATGATTCGTGTGAGCTGCTGGTGGTGAGGTCAAACTCGCTGCAACTTGAACCACTAGCACTGGTATCCATTTTTTTTTTACTAGCTGCCTGACTGACTGACTGACTGACTGCAACCGACTGAGAACTCACTTTTAGCAGAAACCCCCCCACCCCATACACCTAGACGATCGCATCATTGTCAATCCAACTATTATGTTTTGCATCAAGGCCAAGCCATTTGACGTACATTTTTTTACCTTTACGACGTAAAACTTTTTCAACTAAATAAACATCTGGATTGGCTGTTTTCTGTAATTCTTCGTCATAAAAGGCTCCTTTGATCGGTGCACCTTGCATATCTTCGAGCATGTACGTTGCAGGGTTGGTAATATTAATTTTAGTAACTTTAAATAATTCCGTTGTCCAGCTTGGAACGTATCCCTTGTCGAATAGCATTTTGGTTTTGCTGATGCGTACAATGTCACCAACTTTAAACTTACGCGGGCCCGCGATTTTTAAATGAGTATATTTTCGATTTAAGATACATTTTTCGTTGGATTTATTAATTTGTGATGGTTTACATCCGATGGTTTGATGACGTGTTCCATTGTATTCATTGGTAATGCTTTGTAATATATCAATCCATTTATACGATCCCATTAAGCTAAAGTATTTGTAAAGTTTATTTTTCAACGTCCTTATGGCTCTTTCAGCAATGGCCGCTTTCTTGATGCTATATGTACTATAATGATTAATATCATGCTTCTTCATTAAAGTTTGAAATTTACTATTGTAAAATTCTTTACCTTGATCAGATTGTAGATTTTTCGGCGTACGTTCCGTATGTGCGAGGATATCCGAAAACGCACGAGTTATCTCCTCACCCGTCTTTGTCTTTAACGGTCTAGTCCACATAAACTTGGAAAAAGAATCGATTACGACGAGAATTAATTTGAAATTTTTATTTTGATGAGCATAAGGTCGCATTTCAGCCAAGTCCGTCTGCCATAAATCGTCTAAGCCTTTAATGATGGTACGTCGTCTTAGATAATTTTTTCGAGCAGGCTTGTGCAGCTCGTTAACTAGTTGTAGCTTCTCCTTGGCGTACGTCATCATGTTTTAACGCTTTAAATTGTTGTTCCATCGGCTTTATACGCTTAGCAAGATCGAATGTTTTCAATGATATATATGATGTGCGTCCTTGCAAAAGTTGTAATTCAGAGGATAAATCAATGATATTTTTCCGTATTGGAGTCAAATCGGTATGAGACTTAATTGTAGCCAACTCCTGTTCTATTCTTGTTGTTATATTTGCAATAGAGTCATCTACATATTTTTTTGTTGCCATATGTTTACCAGAAGTAGGCGGATTTCTCGAAATAAACTCTGTTATTTGATCTGTTTTTGCTGTTATTTTTTTAAATCAATCACTGAAGTATCTACGTATTTTTTAGTTGCCGCATCTGAATTATCTGTGGGATCTTTTATATTACACAACTTTACGTTCTTGAAGTCAACATTTCCATCAGAAGTATGGGGTAGTGTTAACTTTGGCGGTGTACGCATATACGGAAGTGTCTTTTGTTTATCAAAGCGACGTCCGAATTTATCAAGACTCATCGTGTAAATGAAAGACCAAGGAACTAGATTACTGTATTATATTAGCTTCTTTTAGCTCGTTGAGGATGGCTACTATTTCATTATCATGCGACGTATTGCCAGCTTCCTGAGATGCCATAAGGAGTTTAAGTCGATCGATTAATTCATTGGGATCATCCCAGTACACGTATTCGATTGGTTCCTCGTTGTATGTCAAGTAATCACCGATACCTTTTCCTGTTGGCGGTTTTGATGTTGATGATGTTGTTGTTGTTGTTGTTGTTGAGGGAGTGGATCTTGTTAATGATCGACTAAGTGGACTACGTATTTTTGTAGATGTTGATCGTGTGACAATTGTACCTTTATTTTTCTGCACATCTTTAAAGAGAGGCTTAATAATGTGATTATATTTAAATCCTGTCGAACCTTTTAGGCGTCCAAGCGAATCTAAATGAACACCGGTACTTTGCAATAGATTTTTATAGGGTTGTAAATCTGCATCTGCATAGTTTGGGTCATTATAGAATAAAAGTTGATACAGCCCAGGTGTGCCACGAAACCATGTACCTGCTAAGTTTGTCCCCTCAGGTAATATCTGTATTTGGCCAGTCGCTCTATCAAATTTAATTCGGCGTTTACCTAACATCCAACCAATGTTGTCGGTATATATAGGTCCATAATTTTTATCAATTTTATCGTTTTGTGTCCAAAAATCTTGTAAATAATTATGGCTTATTGGGGGATATTGATCTAAGTATTCTTCTATTGCTTCTTGTGAAAAATCAGCAGGACGCATTTCTTCAGGTAGTGGTGGTGTTTCAGGTCTCGGCGGTATATTACCTTGTTCATCAGTTGAAGCCACGTCTTCTAAATTGAGATAGTTTGGGTTCTGTGTGAATACATCATCATCATCATCATCATCCTGTTTCAATTTTTCCTCTTTTTTAATAATAAATGAAGGATGCTGCTGAGTCTTAGCTATTTGCTTAAGAGGTTCAGATATTGGTTTGAAAAGTTTTCTAATAGATTCATCTTCTGCAGTTCGACCTAACTTTAAAGTAAGATACTTTTTACGTATAGCTCGAGCAAGTTCTGCGATCTTTCTTTTATGACTAGCAACGGCAACTTGGTCCTTTGACATCATGTTACTGAATGATGGCGTACATGATAAGCCTACAATTTTATGTACTTATCAAATCCTACTCTGTATCGACCATAATTAAGAGGAAAGTCTTTAACAATAACTAACGTACCGTACTTTTCTGCCCAACATTCCGAACACATCTTTTTGAATTCATCAAAAGTAACATCTGGAGATACATGCTCATCAAATATATGTTTTAGATTAATTTCATCCTGCTTAAATAGTACTATAATGTTACAGTTGTCTCGTATGAGCTGTTTTGGAATTTTAGAGTATGTTTGGCAGAGATATGCAGCATCGATATCTTTATGACGACACATGGAGTAATACTCTCGAATTTTCTGCTGACCGTCACACGACACGTCGTCAAATATGAATATAGAGCTATTTTTAGCCTTACTTGGACTTATAATTTCCTCGTTATCCTTAAATGGGAAATAGCCAACACCCTTAGCAGCGGAAATCACTTCTTGAAGCAGTTGATACTTTGGTTGATACAACGATTTTGAATAAACGTAAACATTTTTAAACTTAGCACCGTTTGGATGGAAAAGCAGCGCCAGCATTACGTTCGTTTTTCCACATCCGCTTGGTCCGCAGATGATAGCGCGAAACGAATTCGGTAACAATTTACCATGTTTACTATGTTGAGTTTTTGCTGTAAAATCCAAGTTATCAATGGGTAATGACTGCTCTTGTTGAACAACCTTCATCGTGTGGCGTTCGAATAAGGAATGTGTAAAAGTATATATGTAGATATTGCTAACGCATCATCAACAGTTCTCATGTTAACGTACAAGGGTGAAGGTGTTGTAAACTCTCTGATAAATAATCTTCCGATAGAACTCCACGTACCTTCGTATCAGTTCCTGGGACGTAAGTGTGCGACAGATTAGGATATATTTTTTTTTCATTCTCACACATGTATATGTATATTTTCAGCGGGGACTAAATTAAAGAAGAGGTTAGCACGAGGAGATCCTGGAAAGAACCCATTGGATCGTGCTGCAAGAGACCACGATATTGCATACGCCTTATACAAAAATTTGAAAGACAGACACAAAGCTGATTGGATTCTTGAGAACCGAGCCTGGGAACGTGTAAAAGCACCTGACGCTTCACTAGGAGAAAAGACTGCAGCTTGGCTAACAACCACCGCAATGAAAGTTAAGCGAAAATTGGGTATGGGGCAGAAGAAATCATCTTTTCGACGAGGTGTTCTCACGAAAATCACAAAGTCCTTGAAGAAAAATGCTCCCACCACCACGACATTAAAAAAGTCTGCATTGGTTGCTCTTAAAGCGGCAAGATTAGCGGTGAAGAGTGCAGGTGGAAAACATAAAGTTCGACTACCGAGAATAATTCCGATCGAAGGCAAATCTGGGGGATTCCTACCCTTGATCCCCCTTTTCGCCGGATTAAGTGCTTTGGGGGCGCTCGCAGGGGGAGCTGCAGGTGTGGCCAAAACGGTCGTTGATGCCAAGAATGCACAAAAGAAATTGGAGGAAGACCATCGCCATAACAAAGCTATGGAGTCTTTGGGCAAAGGATTGTATTTGAGAAAAAATGCTAAAGGTGGTTATGGGTTGTACCTCAAAAAAAAAAGTCAAAAAAACTAAACATCAAGCTACCCAAGAAAGCGCTTTATGATTATGAAATAAAGCAATATGCGAAGCTCTTGAACATACCTCATTTCCGAGGTGTCTTCATGCGTGACACTTTACCACGAGACGGTCCACGTAAAAGAGAATGCGCCGTCGTGAACTTAGATATTTCACAAAACAACGGAACTCATTGGGTAGCTTATAAAAAGATAAACAACAACGTTGAGTATTTCGATTCATTTGGTAACCTGAAGCCTCCACAGGAACTTGTTCGATATCTGAAAAACGCTAAAATTTTCTACAACAACGATCCTTACCAAACTTATAATCAAGTTAATTGCGGACAATTGTGTTTGAAATTTCTATACAATAACAATAACAACAACAACGATGGATAATAAAACATTATCGGAATTTACATTAGAAGAGTTTGAGAAGAATATTCCGCCGCTGGAATATTTAATAAGCAATGTGAGACCTGCAGAATTGTTGAGTATATGGCACAAACTGCCTGCAGAATACACATCCAATTTTGATCTTCAAATACGACTTCCATGCTATGTTCACTACAACAGACCTGATTGGACAACACATTGGGATGGACCGGCTACTGCTCAAGCAAATTGTTATTTCTGTAAATTATCCATTCGAAAATAAACAAAAAAAAAACTTGAATAAATGCTTAGTACACAGCTATATTTTTTCATTCATCATGTCGCAGTTGTTGAGAGTCAATAGCACTACTCATATATTTTCATTTCGTCCTTCAACACCGATAGTGTTGGATCCGAAAAAAGATTATGAATTGGCGCTTAGGTCTTTTACTTCATACAATTCCATACCGAATATTGAAAAAGGAGATAAATTTTATTATATCGACAGGATAGGTGGTCAATTAAAAGTCATCGAGTTTCCGACAGGTTGTTATGAAATTACCGACATAGAAACATTTATACGAACGCAAATGAATCTTGAAAATGAAGTTGCTCCTCCGGATGATTATTTTTCTCTAAAACCTAACAATAATACACTGCAATGTGAAATCTTTAGCAAGTATTATAAAATAGTTTTTACAGAACCGAATAATCTTGGTCATCTATTGGGATTCTCGAAAAAAGTTCTTAATCCTGGTCAAAAGCATTCTTCTGATTTACCTGTAAACATAATAAAAGTATCAACCATACACTTTGATGCTAACATTACGTCGGGAGCCTTTGACGGAGACACGCCTGCACACACGATCTACGAATTTGCTGTGACAGCCGATCCTGGATACGCTATAGTCGAAACACCTGTAAATTTACTATATCTACCTGTTATACCGAAACAAGAAATAACCAACATCACAGTGTTGGCTTTAGATCAAGACGGTCGTCCTGTAAACTTTCAAGGTGAAACTAGTACTCTTGTGTTGGAGTTGAGAGCGAAGCGCAGATGGGATTAGTGATTATAAGACATAGTGGTGCTTCCAAGGCAACTTCAGTATTACCCCAAGCACCTAAGCGACGACATCTACTACTAACTACATCAAATATCCTGTTTCTACGCTCACTTGGATATCATGTCAACAACAACAAGAATCATGTACAAAAAGAGAAAAACTGAGGAGGTAGCAGCAGCAGCATCACATACTTCTCCGATGTTTGATCTATATCGATCTCCAGCATTCGATGAATCTATTCGCAAGGCTGAGTATAGATCTTATACGCCGTTCATCAAGTCATTTAATTGTAATGATGTTGTGGAATTTAGCATCAATCAAGTAGATTCGTTCTTTGCAATGAACGCTTCCCTTCTATCTATCAAAGGAAAAGTTGAAATAACTGGAGGAGGAGCAGGAGATGTATCTTTAGCTCCAAACTTTGGTGCCTTCCTATTTGACTCTTGCACTTACAGTGAATCCGCTAGAGAAGTTGAAACAGTACGTGATCCTGGTATTGTAAGTACTGTCCGAGCTTACGTATGTTACAGTGAGGAAGACTCAAATCATATGGCTATAGCTGGATGGAACTATCCTTCAACACCTATAATGGCGTCAACACATAACAAGTCTTTTAGCTTGCTAATGCCGCTTAAACATATTTTCAACATTTTCAATGATTATCCTATGATTACGTGTGGCAGACAAACTCTCAGATTTGTGAGAGCTAGAAACGATAACGATTGTATCATTATCAAGGAAAAAACTGGAACGACGACGACGGCGACGACAGCGAAAATAACTATTGAAAGCATGGAACTGAAAATCAAACATATTTACCCGAGTGATGATGTGAAAGAACAACTTTTGAAAGCTATTCAAACTGATAAGCCGATACTTATACCGTTTAGAAAATGGGATCTGAATGAACTGCCTGCAATTACCGCAGATGCGAGAAGAGAAATATGGTCAGTTAAAACTAGCACCGCAATCGAAAGACCACGTTTCATTATAGTATGTTTCCAAACCGGTAAACGTGACGTCGCAACCTCAGACCCTACCCTGTTTGATCACGTGAATGCTGCTAGTATTCGAGTATCTTTAAATGGTGAATACTATCCCAACGAACGTATGCAATTGGACTTTGCAAACAATCACTTTACTGAAGCTCATTTCAACTATAGCGACTTTCAAACCAGCTATACAACTTCTTCTTCTCCTCTGAAGAGATGTCTTTTAGATTATACCGCTTTTAAAAATCGCGCTTTGTTTGTTATTGACTGTTCCAAACAAGAGGAAACCATGAAATCATCAACTGTTGATGTTAGATTGGATATCGAAGCCGATACTGGCTTTCCAACCAACACCAAGGCCTACTGCATCATTATACATGACTGCTTAATCGAGTACTTCCCCCTCACCGAAGTTATTAAAACCATCTCGTAAGCAACGAAGGACTCTCAGTTCCGCATCAGACATCATGAGGATCGCGTTTGTTGACATTCAAGGCTTTACAGTTGACGGATTATTCGTACCTAAAGAACTATGTATCGAAATTGGTTTCAAGAAAAGTCATTACATCTTTACACCTCCGCAACCTTTTTCTACATTAAATACTAAAGACAAGAAAACTGTCGCTTACTTGGAGAAGAATTTCCATGGGCTTAAATATTCTTCCGGCGACGTTAAATATTCCAAGTTAAATGAAATAATTAAAAATAAGGTGATATATGCGGCTGACTATGTCTACGTTCGTGGAGAACAGAAAGCAAACTTTTTACTCAAGAAATGTCACATTTTTGGTGTTTTTCCCAACATTATTGATGTTTGCAAGTATGATGGTACACCGTGTGCTACTGGAAACTTTGTTGCTGATTCCAATCCATGCCACACCAACGGACAATTTTCCTGTACCCAGAGAAATGTTGAACGTCTACGCCACTGGTTTTCAAATATCATATTACCTATGTAGTTTTTTTCTATTTTCAATAAAATATTAAACGTATTATTGTAGTTTTATTGAAAATACCTCTGGTTTGCGAAATAATTGTCAGAATGTCTATACTATTTTCATTTTGAACGGTATCATCCTGTATAATAATAACAGTACATCGTATACAGGTTATGAGACATTCTGACCGACCGACCGACCGACCAGAGGAGCCCACCACGCTATTTAGGTCACGCCTTGCTATATACGATTTAACGATATACCGTCGGTCCATCGATCCGCTATTTGTCGATGCACCCCTGTATACACGTTGCCCCCCGTAATCCACGCCAACACCAGACAGATGCGGCATCGGCGCCATCTATGCGCGAGATGCCCAACCCATCAATGGCAGCTGTCCAATGACACATAGATTCCGTTTGGTTTGTACAGCGCCAAACAAATCGGCGCCATTTATGCGCGAGATGCTCAACCCATCAATGACAGGTGTCCAATGACGTATGACAGATGACGTTTTAACGCCATCTATGCGTGAGATGCCCAATGACGCATGACAGGTGTCCAATGACACACAGATTCCGTTTGGTTTGACAGCGCCATCTAGCGGCGGAATCCCCAACTCATGATTACAGATTCCGTCCAACAACCTGTCAATGGCGCGCGACGTCAGCGCCTCTGGTGGCGGATTTTGGAAGTTTTGAGACCGAATCCCCATAGACCATCTACTGTGCATTATATTATATTTCTCTCAAACAAAAGACCACTGGAAAGCAGCAAGCAGCTTATGTATTCAATAACACTTCATAATGATTAAGTCTGTTTTTTTTCCAGAGGAGTGGATTTGCAAAATGCAGAAGAGGCTTAGAATGTTTTTAAATGATATTTTTCTAGCAAATTGAACAATTCCCAACTAGCAAAGTAGTGGTATAAACTTTTGGTAAAAGAACTATTCAGTCATAAAAGCTCTTTATTGTTGTTGCCTGAACACCAAAATGTTGGCTTAATGTTGTGTGGAATGCAAATTTGCTTTCTGCAACATATTTGCTCTAAAATGAGGTGTTTAAAATATTCTTATACCATAGTTATACAACATCTTATAGAGCAAATTTTTAACTGTTGCATAAACGTTTATACTCGTACAACTATTTTATATGGCATATTTGCACGTTAGTCAAAATGGTTGTGTTGTGGCATCCATGGTAACGTTTATAAAACAAACCCGAGCCTTGTTGTTTTGCTGTGCAATTTAGTACTTCAGCCAACAAATTGCTCCCAACGGAAGCACTCATACAACTGTTGTTTAGTAACTGTTAAAGGCTGTACATGTGCTAAATATGTTGGTAAACAACTTCACCATAACCTAATTTTCTGCTGTCATATTTTTGTAAAATGCCATAACCAATGTTTTAAGACAAACAACGCATGTATATTGGTTCAAAAGGTTTTATCATCTGTTCAAACAGAAGATATAGATCTGGTACAAATTCTGGGTAAATCATTCGACTCTGTCGGTATTTCATTTCAGACATTTGTCAAATTGTTGTATAACACCTACAGGCAACACCAAAATATTCTAATAACCTAAAGACAACGTGGACGATGCCATGGTTGTACACAACCACCCGCCATATTGGCAACCATTTATTCCTCTATTTAATATTAAATAATTATGTTTCAGTTCGAAATTACAGATATAAAGTGATAAAAATTAGTGTAATTGTATCTAAAGATAAGTTCAGTTTTCTTCAAAATCTAGACATACTTTTGATCATTGTCAAAATATGAATCAAATACGAAGCCCGTAGAAATTGGGTAACTAATTTGCACGATAATCACAATAAAATTTGCTGCGCAAGTAATTCAATAGCCCTATATCACAGTGTAGAAGTTTATCATATACCTGTGTATGAAATTCACAATGGCCGATATGTAAGTAAACAAGATGACTGTAATATGTTCTTCACTTCGTCTATACAATACATAAGAAATAGTTTGGTTGCAATAAAATAGAATCACGTAACAGAATAGTTGTATAGTTGACAAAAACTGAATCTTACACTGACGCAAATGTTCTGCACGAGGCTTACACTTTTGTTTTATAACTGTTACCTGCAGCCCTTTTACAACCTCTTAAATGACTGAAATGTCCTATTAGGTGTGCCCATTCCGCTTGTATAGCTCTTCTAAGAGGGTTTTGCCAATGCTCTTACAGTATACAATGCTGTTTAAGGAATACTGTATAATCATTCTTGCAACTCTAATAGGAGTTATAATTGTTAGTTGGGTTATATATAGAATGACCTTTTTTATAAACCCAATTTTATAAAAGCACTCCTACAGGTTTTGTTAAAATAACCAATGAAGAATTTTCTGTATACACTGAAAATATGTATCAGATGAATGCTTGCGAATCTGGTATTGACTTTATACTCTAGGGTTACTAAGTATTCATCAGGAGCTTCAAAATGATGTGCCACAAGATCCCGTTTTTATATAATTTTTTTCCTAGATGGCGCCCAGGGGCCATCTTGACATTTTCATCTGTCAATTTTACTCTAAAATATGGTATCCACGCATCAATTTCATTACCTTAAATTTTAATTTGTTTAATTGATCAGTTCAGGAAATCAAAGGGGAGGGGGACATTAAAGAAAAGCACTGTATATACTAAATGTCTATAAAATGAATATTTTATGAATATATAAGAAATATATTTATAACATATTAAAAAATCTGTCGCTACAAATATTTACCAACCAATTTTTTTAAATATTTAATAAATACTTAATGCTATCGGATCAGAGTCTACATATTCTTTAAATCTCCTGCAACAAATGTTTTACCCTCGAATGTTTTGAGCTGCCACATGGAGAAGGGCGGAATCCGTTCGAACATTATTTATACACTTCGAATCAATAACATTGCCTGTTAATGAAGAACAACAATCCCGAAGTAATTACACCCTTTACAAGAAATACACCATTCCATGCATTCTATTGTCACGTGATCCTGGTATAAAACAACTCCAAATCGTAGTATTAAATAACAAGCGTGTTCTGGGTCATACAATAGCTCGAATAATCATTTATTTATCATCAATCCTTCCGTTTAGTAATGGCCGAAACCGTAATTAATACCCAATGTAACAGTCGGCGTTGGTTTAGCATCGAAAGTCGTATTCGTTTAGGTTACCTGGAAATTTGTAATGAACCGCCTTGGGGCTTTTACAATTGAGTTGTTCAGATTGAGTCATTATTTTTTAAGGGACTTTGCGGAAGTGCCAGTGAAATTAGATCCTCGACAGATAAGCACATCCAAATTAAAATGTAAGAGATCTCTATTGCTGAAGTATAAAAATATATTTTGTTACTGTATGTTATGGTTCTATGGTTCTTATTTATTTTGTCTTCCCACGCCACCGACGAGGAACTGTTGTCATCCCGAAAAACTTCAAAAATAAGATATTATGTTTTTTGTATGTCATATGACATGTACATCACTAAAATCCATGTCATCTATTTCATTAGGTCTGCCTGTCTGTCGCTAATCATCGGCACATATCTCCTCCCTGCTAAACTCTCCCAAACATCCCCTACATGCTTTAGTCCCTGCAGCCAAGTCGCTTACATCGACGATTCACAAGACTTAGGGCACTGAGGGTAATATTACTGTTGAAATTTCAGATTCCGACTTTTTGGATTAGCTGTGGTAGAATAATAAGATATAGGTGTATTTACTCAAGCGTATGATGTTATTCCAAATAGGTAAGGATAAGTAGAAAGCCAAACAAAAGGCAAACCATTGTGCGTTAGACAAATGTGTTATCTAACCTTCTCTTGTTCTGTACAAATCCGAAATAAGGTCCAGGTCAGCTTCAAGCCGTGATGGTCTTGTGATCTCCTGTCTATATTCATAATATTTCCCCTAAGTTCCTCCACGCGATGTCGCTGATTTTTGAGTTTGCTACATCCAATACTCATTAGGCATATTATGAAAATCTGGGACGATACAGGCCAGATACCTTTCCCAATTCTGCTAATTTCTACAAGCTTAATGCTCACTATCACTGCACGAGCATATGAAGACGTTCCGCTATTTTACCCATCTAGAACGAGCTTTACAACAACATACACGTTCACATTCTCTTGTAGCCGAGATTCGGTACACTCCTCAAAACGAACGCTATCCCAAGTACGAGTAGGGCTTATCCTCTATGTACACCCTCTCCACCATTGAAAACATTCAAACAATGAAACCCCGCAGCACAATGAAGTATCTTTCGTTTGTACAATGTCGAGTATATAGAGGAATATACTCGTATCGGAAAGAAATTAGCTATACAGGGCACGTGCAACTGATTGAGAAAGAAGTTGAAAGACGATTGGTTAATAAGCTGAACTTTCATAACTACTACGATTTGCAACTATACAGGGTGTCCCGAAACAAGTGTGCAATATTCTACCAGCGGTTTCTAGAGCTTAAAATAGGAAGAAAAGTTTATATAAACATAGGTCGATAAACGTCCCCTAAGGGACATTTCGGTTTTTATACTGCTTTTTTTTAATTCACTAATGCTCTAAAAATGAATATTTCAGCCGCAGTAAAGAATCAACGTTGGCGGATGTTGGTTCTTGACATCCTTTACGATCGGTTACGATGCCTAGAGTACGGAGACCTGTACGATTTCGTCAACTTAGTGAGTTGATAGGGGCCGTATAGTGGGACTTCGGGAAGCTGGACCTTCTTTTCGGGCAATTGCAGTTAGAGTGCAAAGAAGTGTAGACACTGTGGTTAGGTGTTGTCAGGCATGGCTTCGAGAAGGCCGTACGCAAAGAGCAAGGGGCACTGGACGCCGTCGTAGAACAACAGACCGTGAAGATCGCCGCCTAAGATTATTGGCCTTAAGGGACCGTTTCTCCACTACCAGGTCCATTGCAAATGAATGGTTTGCAGAACACGGAAGACATATTGGCATGCGAAGTGTTTACCGACGAATGAGAAGTTTTGGCTTGTTTTAATACCGGCCACACTGGGTCCTCCTTTAACTCGAGAACACCGACGTAATCGCCTTGAGTGGTGCAGACAACGGTCACTCTGGGATCAGGAATGGAACAGTATTGTCTTTAGTGACGAGTCTCGATTTTGTTTAGGCAAGCACGATGGTCGTGCCAGGGGTAGAAGGCGACGTGGTGAAAGGAGGAATCCACAGTTTTTTGTTGAAAGACTTTTAATCTTCATCAGAGGTAACATGAACGCGCAGCGTTATATCCAGGAAGTTCTAGAGATACTACAGGAGGACATTGACCACCTGATCAGAAGCATGCCTAGGCGCGTTGGAGAATGCGTAGCACATCAGGGTGCATCCACACATTATTAAAGGTCAAAGGGCTTTAAAGCAGTGCAATAATTTTGAAATTTTTATCATTTACTTATTATCCTTCATTAAGTACTTATACAAAATTTTATTAAAATAAAACCATTTAAAGTGGGTGTTCGGATTTATATGTCACTTAGTATATTAAGGAAAAACTATCTTCAGGGGAACCCCTTTAAAAGACCGTAGCGCCCTTGTCGACCTATGTTTATATAAACTTTTCTTCCTATTTTAAGCTCTTGAAATCGCTGGTAGAATATTGCACGAATCAAAAAAGAGTAAGTCCGAAACTGCACGTATGCGCAGATCGCGCGTTGGCTCTATCTCTCTTACTCCCCTACAGAGGAAGTATAAAAGAATTTATCAATCTTGGCGGTCCTAATAACGATAATGGAAAACTGTTATCAAATTATTGGATTGTCATCGGTCCTTGATACGTGTGCGAAGTTTCAAATTAAGCAAACGTCCGTTACATATATACGTATACATACATACATACAGGCCAAGCTTATAAAAGCGTGTTGAAAATAGGAGAAATTCTAATTTATGTACTGACAAGGGCGTTCCGTGGGAAGTGCAGAGGCAACCTACTCGACGACATTTTTTGAATATATATAAAGCTTAGATTTATACAGGGAAAGGGTGCAATTAATCTAGATTGCTGATTAATGAGCACCATTCATTGACTTTTTTGTACATAGTCAAGCACTTCAACATTCAGCTTAAAATGTGTTTATTTTGATAGAATATCAAAAAGTTGCAACAACCGAATTTGAAAATGGATTTTCTAACCATTCGATCTGATTTTCGCAACTTATTGTACAAAATTTCATCAAAATAGGTTCAATAGTGCTTGAAGTATGTGATAATAAATATTCGTGTTTGGATGGACCACCCTGTATCTCCGCAAAGGAGCATTTCAGTATCCTTCGGTGATAATTTTCTCCGACTGCTGCTGAAAAACACTGTTTTGCCGCGGGCATCAACTGACTTACTTGAAAATTCCTTTATTCGTAAGTTCCGTTTGGCGCTTGGAAATATTAAATTACTGGGTGCCAGAAATCTACCAATTCAACACCTGCTTGGACAGTCATAGCGAGGTGGGAGATAGGGCTGGGAGCATTATGTTGATACGCCAATTGTTAACTTCCCCGATATTCTTGTCAACTTTTCAAAAGCTTTTATTCAACTGGACTTGTCCGTATACAGGGTGTTTCAGTTTATTGTTGCATAACTTTAAGATTCGATAGAACTTTTAAAATTCTATATAAACATGGGTCGAAAAATGCGTGGCTTCCGAAATACAGGGTGTTTAAATTTACTTTCTAAAATAGTTTTTTTTAAATATTTCGAACAATATTTGATGTATAACAGTGAAAACTGGTATACAAGGGTTTTTTGGTACGAAAAAACGAACCATGCGCATAGTTTTACTGTAGCCGCTAGAGGGCGCTCTCTACTGTACCTGTAGTGTATTGGAATGACCGAAAAATTTTTCTTAGTGCAATTTTTTGCTTTTTGAATAAAAAAACTGATTCTTCGTACTTTTCAACATAAAAAAGCTCTCTTGTGAGTTTTCGTTATAGTTAGCCGTTTTTGAGATATTTAGATTTTTAAGGTCGATGCATTTTTAATTATTTATGGGAAAATATTATTTTTTTTTACATTTTCGATTTGGGCATTACAAGTAATTAAGATGATCGTTTAGATTGTGTTTTTAAACACAGCAATAATTCCTAACTCCAAATAAACACAAAAAAAAACAGAATATTAATTTCTTTAATATTCCAATATTATTTTTAACAAATTAAATTAATTATTTACAACTAAAATGCTATTGGATAGTTAGGACAAACATATAAAATCTAAAGTAGTTGCTTGAAATGTAAACCCAATTGTTCAATACACAATTCACATCTACGAATGATCGAACGTGGTATAGCATTATTCAAATAAGGCCTTATTTCATCACATGCATTCCTGATTCTGTCTATTAGCATATCTCTTGTGGTTACGGGAGTCTGGTACACTTTTTCTTTTAGAAATCACCACACAAAGAAATCTAATGGATTTAGGTCAGGGGATCATGGAGGCCAGGCGACTGGTCCTCCACGGCCGATCCATCTTACATTGTTCAATACACAATTCACATCTACGAATGATCGAACGTGGTATAGCATTATTCAAATAAGGCCTTATTTCATCACATGCATTCCTGATTCTGTCTATTAGCATATCTCTTGTGGTTACGGGAGTCTGGTACACTTTTTCTTTTAGAAATCCCCACACAAAGAAATCTAATGGATTCAGGTCAGCGGATCGTGGAGGCCAGGCGACTGGTCCTCCACGGCCGATCCATCTTTCTGGATAATTTTCGTCCAGCCAGTTTATAACTATTCTCACACGTTCACACTAAATTCATGCTGAAAATTTCTTTCCCGAACTGCATACTTTTGAAAATTATCGAGATACTGACTTTTTAACGTTATTTTATCATAAATAATTAAAAATGCATCGAACCCTAAAAATCGAAATATCTCAAAAACGGCTAAATATAACGAAAATTCACAAGAGAGCTTTTTTATGTTGAAAAGTGCGAAGAATCAGTTTTTTTATTCAAAAAGCAAAAAATTGAAACTTACATTCTATTGTTCTTCTTTGTAACCCTTTGTGAGTTTATAAATGAAAAACTACATGCTGCTGGCAAGTAATCCTGATTTTGTAGGATTGGTACAACATCACCCGTTAAGATAAATTAATAATTAGGTGGACATACCGTTTATTTTTTTTATTTCACTTTGTGTATTACATTTTGGAGTTTTTACTAAAAAAATGAAAAAATCTACATAATTAATGCCGTTGGGCTAAAAACTGTTTGTGGGATCTGGGGTGATAGAAAAAGACCTCACCTGTCCGCCATTTCAATTTCGCAAACGATGCACCAAACACCCTGTAGCATTCAGCAACTCCATAGAAACCCTTATGATATGGGTATCAAATGAAAGTGACGTCATCCTAAATCCAATATGGCGACCGCCTCAAGATGGCGTTTATGATTACCACAGTCACTCCCATGTTATCTATAGGTATCAAATTAAAGGTCTTTATGAGAGAAACATAACAAGCAAAGTGACGTCATTCTAAATCCAATATGGCGACTACCCCAAAGTGGCATTTCTGATTACCATAGTCACTCAGATGTCCTATGTATCAAATTAAAGGTCTTTATGGGAGAAACATAACAAGCAAGGTGACGTCATTCTAAATCCAATATAGTTACCACTCCAAAGTGGCGTTTGTGATTACCATAGTCACTTCCATGTTCTACGTATCAAATTAAAGATCTTTATGGGATAAACCTAACAAGCAAGGGGCCGACATTCTAAATCCAATATGGCGACTACTCCAAAGTGGCATTTCTGATTACCATAGTCACTCAGATGTCCTATGTATCAAATTAAAGATCTTTATGGGAGAAACATAACAAGCAAGGTGACGTCATTCTAAATCCAATATAGTTACCACTCCAAAGTGGCGTTTGTGATTACCATAGTCACTTCTATGTTCTACGTATCAAATTAAAGGTCTTTATGAGAGAAGCATAAGCTAGGTGTCGTCATTCTAAATCCAATATGACAACCGTACAAAGATGTATCATCAGTTCAGTGACATAGGACTCTACAACACCCTGTTAATAGCAATTTTAACAATCTATGTGTATAGGTATAAAAAAGAAAGAGGCGAATAGATTACTTTTTACACACTTTGCGAGTGGGAATGCCAAGTGATGTAATAGTAAAAATAAACAAACTGAGGTCTCGGACATACCCAGCGAATGAAAAAACGTTCAGAATCGGATGAAACCGCAGTCGAAGGGCTGTCCTTAGGTCAACATACCGATTTTTTGTCGCCTCTTTTGCCACGATTCAGTTAAATGAGCCCACTTGGACCTCTTCTAAAACAGCTCGGCATTCCAGCAATCCAATTAACTCTCTCGTGAAAAAGATCAGGCGGATAGTTTGCTTTTACCAGTCCGGATCGCGCAGAAAAGCATACGTTTTTTTTAGTCGTAGGGTGAAATGGAAAAGATCGATGAATGAGAGAGTAATAGAAAGTCAGTAAGTTTTAACGGAAACTTTATTTTGCTCGTTTTTTGTGACTTTTAACGCCCAAGCCTTTTTGCGGGAAAGTATTATAATCGCCAAGATTCTTGAAAATAAGATATGTTTTTTGGATGTTATACGGGTGACAGGTAAATAGGTGCTTGAATCATTTTAGGAGGTGATAGTACAGCTCCCTTGCTATCAAAATTAATATATAATAGCATACCCTATATTCAAAGGTTAAAAAGTTATGGAAGATTTAACTTTTTTTAAAAAACAACCCAGATTACAGAGTAAAATAGTTGGAATAAAAAAAGTTGGTGATTAAACATTCTTTTTTTGGTGGTTTCAGGTTATTATTCAAATAAATAATTCTCATAAATTAAAAAACATATGAAAACACTACTGAAAACGTATTTATTTTCATTTAAATGTTAAATGAAAATTTTCATTTTCAACTTTCACATTACGAAGTCTTTTTTTTCAAAAAAATCATAATAAAGAAAATGTACAAATAACTGCAAAAACTTCCTCGTTTCATTAGGTTTCTAAAATGGTATAATAACATATCAGTAAGTAAACCATTTAACAAAACAATATTACTTTGTTAGAAAGGACCGCTAACCGCATTTCATTGTACTGAGCAGGTAAACCGAGCCTTTCATGGTCCGACCCTCATAGTTATTTTATGTGCCCTGTGCCGTTATTCGGGTTTAAGTATTCGGAATCTGTCGTCGCTCCTCGGAAGCAAGCCCTGCGTGTGTTATGAATTAACACAGCTGACGGATCAAGGAAAGGGAACTAACGCTTAGGTTAGTTAGTAGAATATCAACCTTTAACGCGGTAGGACATACTTTTACTTTTTTGATCAGTTTTAATAATGGCGAGTTACCGTAACGAAGAATACGCTGATATTCTGTTTTGTTATGGTTTAAGTGATGGAAATTCCGTTGAAGCCAGGCGAGAATACGAAAACCGTTTTCCGAATCGGCGAATACCATCGAGTATTTGCTTCTGTGTACCAACGTGTCAAGGAAAGTGGACAGGTTCATGATATAGGTCATGATGCTGGTAGACCTCGGTTGTTTGACGACGAAGATCGAGAGGCAATACTGGAATGCTACGGCAGAGACCCGATGACGTCTACACGAGTTATAGCAAAGCAGCTTGGTTTAACTCAGTGGAAAGTTTGGTTCGTTTTGCATTCGGCGAGACTTTACCCTTTCCATTACACACCGTTTCAAGTATTAGAAGAAGAAGATCCCGCAAGAAGAATTGATTTTTGTCGATACATGCTTCATCGGGATCAAGAACAAAACAACTATTTAACTAAAATATTGTGGACCGACGAGTCTAAGTTTGACAGAGAGGGGACAACAAATTATCACAACTTACACTATGGGGCCACACGAGAGGCAAATCCCCACATGGTAAAGCCAAGAGCCCATCAAAGAAGATTTTCAGCAAACGTGTGGATGGAAATCATTCATACGTATCTTTGGACCATTTTTTTTGCCTGACAACCTGAATGGCGAATCCTATGAAAACTTTTTGAGATCCGAACTGTGGGAGTATCTCGAAGACCTGCCTCTGAATATCAGGATGCAGATGATCTACCAACACGATGGCTGTCCCGCGCATTTCCGTCTGGGTGTTAGACAGTGGCTGGACGAGAAATATCCTTGTCTTTGGATTGGCCGAGGTGGACCGACACCGTGGCCAGCGAGGAGCCCAGATGTAACACCGTGTGACTATTATTTATGGGGGCACATGAAGTCACTGGTGTACGCTGAGCCCATAGACACTCTTGCACAGTTGAAAGAAAGAATTATTGCTGCTGCTGACACTATCAGAGGACAAATAACTGGCCGCATCACGCGTACCAACATGAGAAACAGACTACGGGCTTGCATAAGAAACGGCGGGCGTCAGTTCGATCAACAATTGCAATGAATTTTACCTGCGTTTAATTATTGTATTTTACTTACCAATTGTAGTAACTTTTAGTCAGTTTTTATTATTCTGTAGTACAATTACAACTGTGTAAATAATCTAATCGTGTAACTTAACCGTAGTTTAAAATAATAACTATCCCATCGCTTACAGTTACATTATTTTCACAAAAACACTTTCTTATCAATCAGAGAGTTGTGAAAATAGGAGACAAGCCATTGGTAAATTTACTCCCTATTGTTGTATTACGATACATTATGTTTAGTTTCACACAGTTTTTTTGCACTTATCATACCAATTTAGATTCCTTATGAAACAAGGATATTATTTAAATTGTTTGTACGTTTTTTTGTATACTGATTTTTTTGTAAAACACCTTACTTACTGTAAAACGTTATTTGTTTTTCTTAGTTAAACATTTTTGAATGAAAATAAATACGTTGTTTGGTATTGTTTTCGAATCTTTTCTAATTTATAATAGTTAGTTATTGAAGTAATAACCCAAAACCACAAAAAACAAATGTCTAATCGCCAACTTTTTTCTCTCTCGACTTTTTTACTCTGAAATATGGATTGTTTTTAAAAAAATCTGAAATCTTTAATAACTTTTCAACCTTTGAATATAGGGATATACTAATTTCGATAGCAAAGGGGCTGTACTATCACCTCCTAAAATGTTTTACACCTATTTACCTGTCATCCTGTATAACTTGATTCTGTGGATAATTTTAAATATTTAGGTATTATAATAGATCAGCAACTAACCCTCAATAATTGCGTTGGCCATATGTGTCGGAGATCGGATATTTTCGTAGAATTTGTCCCTGGTGCAGTGTGGTAGTCTACAATACAATAACTTTTATTCATGTTACTTATTGTGCATCACTTTTGATTACATGTACAAATGACGAAAATCGAAAAGCAAAGTTCGTTACACATTCTATTAAATAAATGTATGCGGATTTTGTTATGCTGAAGACATTGAATTTTTTAAGCATGCTCCAAATCGTTCAAGACGCAAATTTAATATTTATACAAAACTGTCAATGATCAGGATCCATCTTATCTTCAGTTTCCGAAAAAAAGATTCAAAACGCAAGGTTACGACATTAGAGCAAAAAAATTTGTAGAAAAATTTCTAGTAATGTTACCATTTTGAAAAAGAGACTTTGATGAGACTACTTTGGTTTGATGTGACGACCTCTTTGTAAATTTATCACATTTTGCGTAAAGCCGGTCTATCGATACGAGAAGTTTCTAGGAGGGCCAACAGATTCTTACGCAGTCTGAACGAGCGTTGACTCAGGAAGGCCGAGGACAGCGAGCGAGGGGTTCTGGACGTCTTGAAGTGACCACAGAGCGACTAGACCGCCCGTTAAGACTTCTGGCTCTGAGAGACAGATCCAGTAGTACTCGAGCCATCGCTAATCAGTAATTTGAAGAGCATGGAAGGATAGACGGTTGGCCTTTTTTCTTATCGCCCACATTGGGGGCTACCTCTCACGGCTTAACATTGGAGTAACCGTTTGCTTTGGTGTGTCAGCTTATGCAGTCAGTTGACGAATCAAGCTCAAAGTTCAATCATTTCACTAGTAAGGGACACTGAACATATATGCCAAAAATTGTTAAAAGCGGATAAACATACGTAGACGTTTACCTTTTTGTCACACAGTCACTAACCTTTGGAGCTTAGACCAATGGGAAAATACCTTATCGAAATGCAATTTGACGGAAGCTGTCAAAGCTATCTGAATATCAGTGATTTCTATTGAATTATTGAATAAAATCGCGAAAAAGCGACTGTATTATAAACAAGACCACTTTTTGATTCCAACATGATGCTTTTGCTAATAGATAGATGTTCTAGCTATTGAATTTAATAGCAGATTTGAATGTTTGTTAAAGCATGGCAATCTCGAATTTGTCAAGTTCAATATACTGAGTGTTTATAGCTACATACCTGTTGAAATATGCGGATTTTTTTTGTATTTTGCATGTAAAAGAATATAAAATGTATTCCAACCAATTCCTCATATTTCGTTACATCATAGTAATAATAATTTTTTATTAATTTATGGGTAAATGAATTTCTTCAAAGCAATCAAAACAGTATGTAATCTCCATTCTAAAACGCCTGTATCTGTAAAACGGCCCGAGTAAAGATTACATGGCCACGCAAGACAACTATCGAAATATAGTCTACTAGACTCTAGAAGACTATCCTTTCTCGAAATCGTTGCACACCGATTGAAAAGTGCAAATGAAGATTGGAAAACTGCCGCTTTGACGTACTAAATGACTCCGTCGTTACCCCGGGATAGATATACGACCTTGTCATTCTTGTCACCTACATTGCGGGGTTGCCAGCTCATCGGAAAATTTTGCTATCTCTGCTACTTTGCTAGAATGTTATAAAAAAGAAGCTTTGGATAGATTATTGAGGGATACCAAAGGAGATATATAAAAAAGCTGTAATTTTTAGTTTGCGTCGCCTGGCGTCTATGCGGCGGAACGTTAACGTCTCTGAACACTTTTATAAATGCGCAGTTTCATAGGATAAAATACTTTTTGAATACGTGGGACTTCTTCCAACAATTGGAAAAAACAATGTTCTATTATATAAACATATTTAATAACTATTTGATCTAAAATTACATGATTATTAGGAGAAGTACAATTTTCATTTTCTCTGCTCTTTATTAGGTGAATATGGTTTTTTAGTGACTGCATTCGCACTTGGCGAAGAAAATCCCTAGAAAACCTCAACCGTCACTCCTAAGATTAATTGTATCAGCTGAAGAAAAAATAAGTAGTTCCATAATTCTGGCTTCTTTTGTACAATCGAAAATCGCCAGCATGCCAGAGTTATTAACCTAAAAAAAGTAGCATTGAAGTAACGGTTTATACGAGGGTCATTTCAATAACCTAAAACGCTCTAATAGTTCGATATAAGTGGTTTGCATGTAGCGAATCTAAGAAATCGCATTATTTCGATACTGTCATAGCAACAAGTTCACATAATGTGACTGCGTTATTAAGAGCTGAATCCCTCACCCCCCTCCCGAGCCCCATACGCAGGTGAATCCAGCGCGATGCAGCAGAGCGGTACTGGGGAACATATTCTTCGGAAGAAAAGGATTAAGTTTTGTAGCACATTTTTTTAAATAAAGAGGTAAGGTGTGAAAGTGAAATGCAAGATGTAGGTGAATGATCTTGAAGTGCGTGCTTCTGGAAGAAGGCTCCTCAACATATCAAATTAGATAAGTACATCTTTGACATCGCTACCATCATATACATATGTATATTTTGGTTAATAGTATGAAAACTAATGTCTAGAAAATTAATTACAATAGCAATCAACGTTACCTCAACAACTTGATTCAGTCATCTCTCATCTCATCCAGACTTGCAAGAGAAAATGTTTAGATCCGTCTCTGTCCTCATGCCTCGGTTTTATAGCCGTTTTATGACTATCGGCAAAAAATGTAAACCAAAACAATATCATTGTCGTCTACTATACAGCGTTATTAAAATTCTCATTTATTTAAAAAACCCCAACACACCAGTGATGAGTATGCAAGGCTCACCTAGTTTGCTGCACAGATATCCTGTTTCCCTCAGCAGAGTTGGAAGTAGACCTAATTTCCACTTTGGAAACCCTTGACACCCACGTCACAGCACTAAAGCACCACTGAGACACAATCGAGAACCCTTTACTGAACACCACTACTAAAAAAACTAGCTAAACGGAATAGCTCAGCACGGGACTTTGAACGCGTAGACATTCCGCTGCGGCGACGGTTGCCGAGAGACTGATGCGTGTGCGTGCTGTACCTCGCTGCGGCGATACGGTGCGACCGGGTAGTACAGCCACGCCCCTTTCCTGCTCCCACTCCGCGCACACACACGCTTCGTTCTCGCGGCAACAGTCGGCGCAGTGGAATGTCCACGCGAACACAGCTCCGTGCAGAGCTCTATTCAGTTAAGCTATTTTTTTTAATACTGGTGTTCACTGTAGGGTTCTCGATTGTCTCTCGGTGGTGTTTTAGTGGGTGTCATGTGTCTCCAAAGTGTCTACTTCCAACTCTTCTGAGGGAAACAGTGTATGAATCTGATGAAACGCAACACCTAACAAAAATTTGATTGAAAAGACTTTTTCATGTAAGGGTTTGGAAGTGTAAGTTTGCAAATGTAGGATAAATTATAAATACAGGGTGGGTGATGTTAAGTTAATATAATCACATATGGATTACAAAACTTGCAATAAACATGGACAAACCTTCAACTAAACTGAAATGGATTTTACTCAGATATCAAGCATTTTTTAAAAATTTTGGATCAGTTTTATAATAATTTCATAATATTTCATAAATTAATAACATTTCAATGACAACCTGTCACTTCATATTTTACATGTTTTGTTTTGATTACTTTGATGCTTTTTGCTGCCAAAAATTTGACGGAGAGATCTGAGATATTTGACTGTCTGTTTGGTGCAAAATAATGGTTTGTTAAATTGTGAAATCCGCCCTAAGGACGGTAAAGCTTTTGTAGTTTTTGAAAATTGGCCCACGCGGAGAAATATCTAAAAAACAAAAAATAACTTCGCTCATTGAAGTTTCATAGAATTTTTCAAAAAATGTTTAGGGGTAGAAAATTAAGGTTAGTATGTTAATGCTCTTCTAAAACCTGTTATTCTACCCGCCTATTAGGCACATTTCACACATCATAGATTTCGCCGTACATTTTCCCAGCAAATTGAACCTCGAATAGGTTGTTTTATCCCTATTAACCTGATAGGTAGGTTAATGTCAAAATGGGACCGCAATCTTTCCGGAGCAGACGGTCGGGGTAATCGATATAGCTAATTTGCATCTCAAGTGGGATATCGTCTGGAAAGATAACAAGTTGCGGATTAGAATATATCGCACATAGTGACATACATCGCTGAGATAAACAGAGTAATAATGTGCCCATTTATCACGTTATAGGCGAGACGTTTTTTTTACCTCTGGTTCCCAAGATAAAGAAGAAGTATTACGATTAGTAAGTTAGCAGCCCCGCGATGTAAAGATTACAGAGACATGACGTCTGCTCATGCGCAAATGCATGGTCTCATTGGATTGCCGCAGATCTCATTTGCGCAGGCGCCACAATGCGGAGAAAGTTTGAACTAGTAGAAGGTAAGTTAAGGACGGAGCCGTCAATAAAAACTGAAAAATTCGAGAAAAATTACTATGCTCCGGAATATAAACTAACAAATGAAGTCACAGATGTGTTCATAGCCCTCAAATAGGACCAGATATAGAAAAACAAGGAGTCAAAAGCAATTGTAATCAAATTGATTCCACGATCATTATTTTAGTTTGAACATTGAGTGACAAATTCTTTGGAAGGTCAAGGATAATTGTTCAGTATGAGCCATTATACTGAATAGTCATATAGTTAATTGTTTCTAGCTCTTCAAAGCGTGCTGTGGACAATGAAATCCGTGTAAGATATAAAAAAATGTCGTCAAGCGGGATTTCCTTACCTCGCTATTATGAGTTAGGTTAGCTGTTCTGAGAAAAAAGTAAGCTATGAGTATGTAATAATAAATGGATCAAGTAGGTCAAACAGGCTGATACAGTTAGGGTGGATTTCACCAAGGCTGTCAAATTAACAGTCCGTTATTCTCCACCTATAGGGTAACAGTCCGTCAAGTACAGCGAATGAGTTTCAAGTTCCAGTCAACAATTTTTACCAACCAATAGCTATGAAATGTTGAAAATAAAATACTGTCAACGTACGAGATGACAGCTTGTCATTGAAACATCACCAGCTTATTGAATATTAAGAAATTACATATAATTCAGCCACAATTTAAAGAAATGTTTGATTTTTGAATAAAATTCATGCTTTAATTACTATTGTTGATTTTTTATTTATGTTTCTATTATTTTCTACAATTGACATGTGATTTAACATCACCTCCCGTGTGGGATCCGTCAACCTTTGGTCCCAGTAGTGGGTGGAGTGAGCTCCGCCAACTGTTGAAATATACTCTACTATGCTTTATAAGACTATACGTGGAATTTTTCCCAAAATAGTTGCAAAAATGCAAATGAAAATTTAAAATTATTTCCATGACGCCGCAAAATAGCTGCGTCGGTACCTCGGGTTATACATCTTGACAGTAGGGATGTTCGATACGATCCTATATGTATCAATACTTTTGCTTCCCATACCCGATATTTTGGATCGATATTTTTATATAAGACACTTGGGTGTATCGATACATTTCACAAGTATCATCGTAATTCGATCTGGATTGTGTCAGAAAGAGTGACCAACTTCAGATTACTTTTCTTTATTGTTTCCTTCCGTTGGATATCCATAATTTTATTCCAATACTTTAGAGTCTCGATACTTCCTAAAATGATAAGAATCGATACATATCGATTCTTTTCGTAGATCTTGGCAGCTTGACTTTCTTGTCAACTGGGTTGCAGGATGTGGTGTTGGCTTTACATTTTCCTAAAATCTTATGACAAATAAAAGCTTCAAATGAAATATTGACGAATATGAACGGATATGCATAGAATTTAGCATATAAATTCATATTGCAAATTTCACATTGTCTATGCATGGACTTGAACCGGATTTTTTCAGTTATATGGTATGTATTAATTATTAATTTATCTAAATGTATTAGTATGTATTAATATTAGTAAAATAAACACATATACAACTGTGTATAATTTCATTGAAGTTGGCTTACGTTGCTAACGACTAGGTAGCTCACTGTTTACTCCAAAATTATCAAAGTAGCTCAACCCACTGAAAAGTTTGGCGACCACTGGTCTAGGGGATATGGCTAACATCTTTCCTTAGTCACGATCATTGGATATTGCTACCAATAGAAAATTTACGTTAAGTTAAATGGCTTGTGTATCTATAAGAAGCTATACTTCATTATTGCAATTACAGAACTTACAAGAAAGCGGAGCTTCAATAAAGGATGTTAAACAACCGGGCTAATACTATTAGCAAACAAACTCCCAGATTTATGCGAGGAACAATCAACACTACCAGCTGGAACAGCCGATAAAGGATAATATATGGAGCGTTTGAACGGCAATATTTCCTATATAATCACCAGTTTTCCAGGAAGCTTCGTAGGAGCACCTGTATTCCAGATGAAACCAATTCACAGTAATATTTTTAATAGTAGGAATAGCTACGTTTGGGACAAAGAAAATCCCCATGCAGTCCTAGAAAACATCAGCAACGTTGATCTGTCAACGTATGGGCAGGCATTATTGATTATTATTTGAACGCTTAACCGGCGTTTCTTGGAGGAAGTTCTTCCAGAATGTGGTTTCAGCATGATGCAGCTCACTGTGCTGTACAAGTACGTGAATATTTGGCTCAGCGGTTCGGGCACCGTTGTATTGCCAGAGGTGGAGCAGCTTTTTGTCCTCCTAGGTCACCCGATTTAACGTCGCTAAATTTTTTCCTGTGGGGACATGTAAAGTCTTTGGTTCACGAAACTCCAGTAGAAACAGAGCAAGACTTAATTGGACGAATTACAGCAGCATTTGAAGTCTTTTAAAATGAGTATAAAATTTTTAGTCAAGTCCGCCGAGATCATGTGCGACGTTTAAATCGGTATATTCAGATTGGAAGAAGACATTTTGAACAATTGTTTTGATATCATGTGCAAAAGGCAAACATTAAATGCATTAAATCCTATTTAGGCAAATCCATCGTCTTTCTAAATTTTAACGCGTCTTAGGGCCGTAGTGACACTTTTCCGGATATGGGTCCCTATACTCAAATGTTTTCTACTGTTACACTGAATAACCCTTAGAAGTTTGATCCCTTATTTCTGAAACACCCTGTATAGTCTAATCATATTAGCAAATTTCCCCGAAACAGTTTATTGTAAAGTGTGATTTTATTGGTGCAAGTTGTTCAAGGTAGTATTTAAAGCATGGACGCAAAAATGGGGTACATCAATTTTTGCGAGAAACCTTTTCATTTGACAACAAAGATTGAGATAACGTATTTTTTGGGAGACAACCGAAAGTGTTGACGGGAACGAAAAATCTTTTCATATGAGATTTTTAGGTATTTATGAGACATACAAAACGAGACCACACGTGAAAAGATCCGACTAATGGGCAAACATGTTATGACCGAAAAACGAGGCAAAATGCAAGTTTTGGCACTTCTTGGTAATGCGACGATAATTTCACGCAACTACTTGAAATTCTTCAAATCCGTAGGATTAATACTTCTAAATAACAGCAACAAAATTGGAGTATATTGGTCAAGTAGTTTCTTGAGCACTTCTAATTGTTCATACCAAGACACCTGTTTTCCGGTCATCAATACCAGTTTATTGAGCAATATTCAGAGAGCATTTAATAGCAAAATACACGTGCTTAGCTTGCCAATATGAATCACAAATCATTCCGAAAGATAAATGTTATATTTATGCGAAAAACGAAGGTTACGTTTTCTTCTTCTAAACAAATCCAAAGATTTCGTATTTGTGAGCAATAGAACAAATGCGCTACGATATTCGAGAAACATACATTACTATACACAGTTTAAAACAAAGCGGAAGTGTCTATCATATTTTGTATTACTCACAAATACGAAATGTTAGAATTTGTTTATAAGAAAAAACGTAACCCATCCTTTTTGCATAAAAATAACATTTAGTGCCTACGGTTTTCGTCCACAAATTTTTTGCTATCAATCGGATCTTTTTACGTGTGGTTTCATTTAATAGGCCTCATAAATACCTAAAAATCTTATATGAAGAGTTTTTCGTTCCTGCCAACACTTTCGATTGAATCCGATAAAACACATTTTCTCATTCTTTGTTGTCGAATAAAAAGTTTTCCCACAAAACCCATTTTATGCGTCCATGTTAAATACCCCCTTGAACAACTTGCAGCCATAAAACAAGACTTTACAGTTATTTCGCAAACCAGGAGTATTTTAATCTAATATGATTAGAGTAACACTTCTCACTCGTACACACTGAACTCAAGCCGTCAGACAAATTTGTTCCTCAGTGTATACATATTCAGCTTGGCTTGCGACATTGTTACATACAGTTTGTAGCTAAACAAAATCTATTCTATTATATGATAGCCTGCCGCGATCGAGTAAATCCCAAAATCTCCAATTGGACTTCCCTACTATTACTATACTACAACTATTTAAAACTGTAATGACTCATACGCGTGATCAACACGTGATCAGAGCTCGATCCCGGCTTCCTTCCAGTACAGCCGTATAGCGTACGACATATGTCGTTTCTGTGGCTTTGCGATGGTCAACAGCACAGACAGAGATGGAAATGATGGCTGATTGTTCTCCGCCGGTAGAACCAATGAAATCAAAGATGCGCCTCGACCGGCAGACTCATAGGCGTCGGCAACGCATTGGAACGTGTTTCGTTGAGCGATCGCATATTGTGTGTTTTTATAAGAATTGTTGTGTGATTGTTATTGTTGTAGGTTCCTGTGGTTACTGTTTTGGTTATACTTAACCATGGAGACTACAAATGGCTCGAGTGGAAGTACTGAAAGCCAGGGAACAAGTAGACGGCTTCGTAAAGCACTGGAGAGGGACGCGAAAGAAATCGTGCTCAACGTGTTCAATTATCTGAACAGAACTATGTCGCAGGGAGATACACTCGCGCGTTGTGAAAGTATGACAGGCGTTCCAGAGTGGACCATTCGCAGGGTGGTGCATGAAAAGAAGAAAACTGGAGCTACTACTGATCCAAAGCTTAATTTGAAGGGACGAAAGGCCGTTAAATTGGATGACGATAGCAAAATGGCGTTAAGGCGAACCGTACATTCATTCTTCTTTAGGAATGAGATACCAACCCTCAAGGCTGTACATGCAGCGATCAAGGAAAATGAAATTATACCCCAAATGAGCATCGAGGTAATGAGGAAATCCCTGCACGGAATTAATTTTCGTTACGAAACGCGTAATCGCGTAAGTCAGTATTGATAGAGAGACCTGAAATAGTCGCCTGGCGTCGAAAATACCTACGCGAAATGATTGAATATAGGCGACAAAGCAGAAAAATCTATTATTTGGACGAGACATGGGTAAATGCAGGTCACACAGAAAAAAAAACCTGGATAGACAAAAACGTAGTGAGTAACCGACAAGAAAGCATTGAAGGTTTGTCAACAGGTCTTCGTGGACCGTCAGGGAAAGGTCAAAGATTGATCGTAACTCATTGGTAGCGATAGTGGCTTTTTAGAAGAGTGTGACTTGATTTTCGTCTCTAATAAAGGAGGTGATTACCATGACGAAATGAATGCCTGCTGCTTCGAGAGCTGGTTTCAAGGGGTGCTTCAGCGAGTTGAGCCCAACTCTGTGATCGTCATGGATAATGCTTCCTACCATAGTCGTAGAGCCGAACGTGTACCGACTATGGGATCTCGAAAAAGTGACATGCAGCAATGGTTGCGCGAAAAAGGAATCCCGTTTGACGATTCATGTTTGAAAGCGGAATTGTATGAAAAAATTAAACAGCACAAACCTGCGAACATTAGTTACGTGACTGATGAGATGGCCCGTCAATGTGGTGTCACTGTGCTGCGGTTACCGCCCTACCACTGTGAACTGAACCCAATAGAGCTCATCTGGGCTCAAGTGAAAGGTTATATTGCGCGCCATATCACAACCTTCAAATTACCAGACGTTAAGGTTTTACTTGAGACTTCCATACAGCTAGTAACGCCCGAAGCTTGGCAGAATGCTATCCGTCATGTTGTGAAGGAAGAAACAAAAATGTGGCAGCTTGACCACCACATCGACACCATCATAGAGCCAGTTATAGTCAATTTCAACGAGGAAAGCGATAGCGACAGTTTATTACTGTCAGATGTAAGTGGAAGCGACGATGAATACAGGTAATTCCCAAATTTTTGACTTACAATATGTTTCAAACCACTCTTTATTAAGCATGTGACAAATCTAGTTCACCCATGTAAAACATTCATACCCCGCCTATGAACAGCCGACTACTGGTAGTTAAGTGATGTTCACGTGAACATCGATGAGTCATTACAGTTTTAGACAGTTATAGTATAGGTGTACCCTGATATAGCAGAAAACTAACAAGAGCCCCCGAACAACGTATACGAAAATTTTCCCTTGAATGATTCTGAAATGTCTGAATACAATGATTGTCTTTCCGCTACAAGGCATGATAAAGATGACAGCTCCGTAGGAAAAAGAAATCTCAGAAATAAGTTTAGTTCCATTCCGGTAGATTTTTAAATTATGTAATGCTCGCTCGAGTAAATGCTCTCGCACAAGGTACGCAATTTCGAAGGCGTACATCAGAGAAAATAAAGGATTTCTTCTACAACAAAAGCACTTTCGCGCGCTTTCAAATTGCATATTAAGAATTTATAGGGATACTTGAAAAATGGGAGACGTACGAGTATACGTAGATCGTCCGTCGTTACGCTAGATCCTAACGAGCTATGCTGGTATGGACGAGTTCCCCTTTGGGTGTCATGTCCTTACCAGGCATCAATAATCTGTCTACCCCGTAATAGTGCGAACTAACAAGATGACAAACTGCAAATCGAGGGTAGAAATAAATTCTTCGCTTCAGCTTTATGAAATTCATGTTTGTACATAAGAATATCTGATATTTTCCCGTGTTATTTCAACTTTTGTCAAAAACAAGTTTATAGGACATAACAATGCAACATACATCTCCCAGGCAGTAGTCTTACAAAAGCAAAGTCTCCCGAGCGCGAACTTTTCAATGGTGTCCCGCAAGGCTCAGTATTAGGCCTTTTGCCTTCTACATTATACACCGCGCAGCTTGACATATGCCCAAAGTATTGCTATCATCACTTCTATGCTGATGGTACACAGCTATACAGGGTGTAAAGTTAGTAGTGGATCAACGGAAGATAGAAGGCCTCAAAACCTTTCGATTGAACCCCTATATGTGTGTTCCGAAATTTAATAGTCCAGGAAATAATTGCAATTTTGTAAAAAAAAAAACGGGATAATGAACTTTCAATCGCAACTACAACTGAACCAGTTTGTTCAGGGCTGTGATTTTTTTTCTGTGATGAGCTAAATGGTTAGTTCCGGTAATGGTTATGTTAATTTTCAACAGAGCTTATTAGAAATCAACGCAAAACATCTTAAATTAATTTTTTTGTGTAAAATCTTTTCCATCCCTCAACTTTGGGAGGCGGTAAAAAATGAGGTTTATTGTAAAAACTGGTTCTGCTTCGGGCAATAGAGAAACCTTTTTCGGCTGGTTCTATTATATGTTCTATCTCTTCTGGGCATACCCTCGGCGCTCCTAGCTGACGATGAGTGCCTAGTAATCAGCCTTCCAAATACGCATTATGGACGCGTAGAAAAAAGGGTAGTCGAGATATACCGCCGGTTGTGGTCTACCTCTTCTAACCACATACTCCCGATACATGCGAGCAACTGCTCGAGCATTTCCTAGGGCAGCACATAATAGTAATGCATATCTGCATAATCTCGCGGGGAATATGACATGATTCTACTGAGACGCTAAACGTTGGATACAAATTCCACGCTGGAAATTTTACATGCAGACTTAGGAGTAAGAAAATTAGTTTCTCGTTGGATACCCCACCTGTTGACTGAAGAGCAGAAAGCAGGGTTAATTGGTGTCAAAAAACGCTTGACCGTTTCAATTCCGAAAACTCAAAAAATGTGTACTGCATTGTTAGTGGTGATCAATCGTGGATTTACTGTTATGAACCAGAAAATAAACGACAGTCGGCTGTTTGGGTGTTCATCCGTTCTCGAAGTGTTTCGAAAAAGATGGTCGCAACATTTGTGTCAAAACCGGGTCATATTGCAACAATTTCTCTTAATGAGCAAACAACTGTTACTGCGGATTAGTATAGCACCATTTGTCATTACCGAGCTTCGAAAAATCAACCGCGAAAGAAGAATCATCCTCCACCAAGACAATGCAAGCTCGCATACAGCCCAAAAAACCGGAAGAAAACGTGGAATTATTGGACCATCCTCCATATAGTCCCCATCTAAGTCCTAACGATTTCTTTACTTTTCCGAAAATTAAAAACAGACTGCGTGATCAAAGGTTCCAGTCACCAGAAGAAGCAGTTGACGCATACAAAAATGCCGTTTTGGATCTGCCAGCAAGCGAGTGGAATAAGTGCTTCGAGAATTGGTTCGAGCGCATGCAAAACTTAAAAAACGTCCCACGTATATTTACGAAACAGGTCACATAATGAGCTTTAACAGCATCAGCAGTTTGGAAACTCATGTAAAGGTCTTAACAGCATATCTCCGTTGTTTTAACGAAAACTCCTGTGTTCAGAAGCAGTTTCTACAGAATGACATAAAAACTTTTTAAATCTGAAAAATCGGTTTCCCTTCCATTCATACCGAGTTTCTTATTTTGAAACTCTTATACAGAAAGCTCCGATGTGGAAAAATTATTACATAGGGGTATCATCAAAACCACAACGATATGCCTGGATTTTGCAATATTTGCCACTATTCAAACAAATCTGCAAGTATAGGAACTTTTCAAAAACCTTAGAAAAAGAAGGTAATTTACTGATGATTTTCATTCATTTTTACCTTTTTGAGAATAGGTATACTTACAGCGGTTTGGGAACATAGGAACTTTCTAAGCAGGAATTCATTATGTTCGTAATATTCTCAACACCGAATGCATCACTTTCAATGCTGTGCAAAATATCACTTATCTCATTAATCTGGATGAAACGGAATGAAAGTTCTAAAAGACTGTTATTATAAAAATGTATCACTGCTGCTATTAAAATTTTAATGAAATGAAGAAAAATAAAGATCAGGGCATAAACAGGGATGAACTGAATAATAATAATAATAATAACAATAGTAATAATAATAATTAACGTATTTTATTTGTAATATTCTTACAGGAGGCGAGATTTAGATGATATATCTTTTCTACCATCTAACCCCGTTAACAATACGAGATAAAAAAAAACAGAATTTGACGATCAAGTAGAACTTCTTTCACTTTTTTCTTGAATTTGGGTAATGGATTGGTTCCTTTTAAACTGCGGTCTAAAGAATTATATGATTTGATCGCATTGTAAATATATGTATTTTAAAATAGAGATGTGCTGTGGCGTGGAATTGAAAAAGTCTCTCTATATCTAATATTAATACCATGCATATTCCCTCTACGTATGAATTTGTTTACTAAATATGACGGTCTTTTTGAATAAAGAACCTTATGAGTCAGATTTAGGAGCTGATACTTATACATTTTATCAATTTTTATCCATATGAGCTCATTCGATACATGATCATACTTTCTGAGACCATTTACAAGTCTGCAACATGTATTCATAGTACTTTGAATACGATTTCTTGTTATAATATATAAATAGGGATAGTAAACTACTAAGCAATACGATATCTTTCAAAACAAGAAAGATTCACACAATTGCTGTCTCGCACATATTTGTCTTCAAAGGGTTCAAACGAAGATTGTGACTACTACTGAACTTTTCAATTTGGGCAAGACCTTGATTAATTTTATTATTTGCTGTTTCCAAGTCATTACTCCTAAATAAATAGGAAAGTTGAGTATCGTCTGCAAAAAATTGTGTTGCATGATTTTACCTCTGTTTCTAAATCTGAGATATATAATGAAAATAATAGGGGCCCTAAGACTGATCCCTGTGGTACACCAGAACAAATTTTTTGTTCGGTAGAGTGCTGTTGATTTATTCGAACTTTTTGGTACCGATTTTCAAGGTAGGTTTGAATAAACGAAAGAGGTTTTTCAGAAAATCCATAACAACTGTATTTAGACACAAGAAGTGAGTGATTAATGGTGTCAAATGCTTTAGTGAAGTCAAGAAGTATGAGAGCTACTGCTTTTTGGTTACAAAGTGTCATTGTTATATTGTCTGTTAAATCACAGAGTTCCGAAGCTGCATTATGACCTTGTCGAAATCCAGATTGTTTAGATGGAATAATTTTGTTAGAATATAAGTAGGCGTAGAGCTGCTCGTAAACAATGCGTTCCAATACTTTAGAAAAAATTGGCAGTAGACTGATCGGTCTCAGTTGAACATAGTTAGTAGGATCAGAACACTTAGGTAGCGGAACAACTATAGCACGTTTCCACTGATTGGTGAAATATCCCCTCTCTAAAAGGCTAAGAAGCGAACGTTGATATTTATTAACGGTACAGCATATGAACAATTCTTGTTAATTCGTGATTAGGAAGGTGAACAGTACGAAACATTGTCTCCAAACATTATTGCAGTTGCGGAATACCCCTCTTATTTTGAAAAACCTTATACACATTTTCATACTAATTTACTTGAAATTGAGCTAATATCAATTTAAATATTAGATATTAGCAATGTAAATCAAGTCAAGCAGTGTTTACGTCATGTACTTGACAACTCAAGTAGTCTTGATATAATTCGATAATTTTTGTAATACAAATACCGGTAGATTATTTATACATAACGGAAACGCTTACAGGGAAAACAATCGTGTAATAATAATAATAAATCGTCTTTATTTAGGGGGCGAAGTTTAGAATAATGCTACTCTGCCACTTAACCCCAAAAAAAAAGAAAAACTGAAAAAACAATACAAAAGACCTAAATAAAATTGATAAGTTAGAAGATTACAAATGTAGGTGTATAACGTAAAGAATATGGTATATAACATATAAGTGAAGGCTATCCAATATTTCATGATTTAAAAGTATAAAATTGTAACAGTCATACAAAACAAAGGAATGCTGTAATGGAAATGTTTTGTGTGGGGTGACAGATAAATTTTATCAACTAGTTTATATACTTCTATTCAAAATAAATTTCTTCATATGTCTTTTAAATTCATCATATGCGTATTGTAAAAAATAATTGCGTTGTAGGTGAAGCATTTACGAAATAATGATGTCCTGTGAAGGTGTATTGTGAGTGTTTCAGTAAATCGAATGTCCCTAGAATGGATATTGCTTCTAGATATCAGTTTATTTCTCAAAAACGGCGGAATGGATGACAGCAAAAGCCTGTGGGTGTAAGTAACTAGGTGAAGCTCACACAGTTCATTCACTCTCAACCACTTCATGTGATTGAAAAAAGGGCTGATATGATCATATTTTTTCAAATTATTGATCAACCTACAACATGAGTTTTGGATTTTTTGAAGACGTGCTAGAGATATCGAGTCAAGAAATGGATAAACTAAATCGCAATAACTAATGGACATGACCAAAGATTCACACAAAATTTTTTTAGTTGTAAAGTCAGGAAATTGTTTACTAAGTTATAATTGACGTAAAATTGAAAAACAACTCATACTGATATTACTTACATGTGGTATAAAATTTAGACATTCATCTAAAGTTACGCCCAAGTTTTTCACTGACTCACTGACTTCTATAGTCTCACCATTTAATTTTACTTTAAAATTTCTTTTGGTATCACTTCTAAATAGTTTTGGTGAAAAAATTATGACTTTCGATTTTAAAGGGTTCAACTGAAGGTTATTTTTTTTTGCATACATACTAATAGATGTTATATTTTCATTTACCTCAGATTCAGCATTTCGAATGTCGTGATTACGGAAATGACTGTAGATCTGTGAATCGTCAGCAAAGAATTGGATATTACAATATTTAACAACTGAATGGAAATCAGAAATATACAAAATGAATAGGAGTCGCCCAAGTACAGACCCTTGAGGCACTCCTGAGGAAATGAGGCACTTTGAACATAGAACCATGTCAATGTGAACCCTTTGATATCGATTTCCTAAGAAGCTCTGAATCATTTTTGTGGCAGAGGCAGAAAAACCAAAATATTTGCACTTGGCTACTAGAAGACGATGATTAATGGTATCGAATGCCTAAGAGATGTCAAGAAGATCTAATGATGTGATCATATGTTGATCCCAGGCTCTAACAATTTTATCGGTTAAGTCTAATAGGGCACCTGCAGTGTTATATCCTTTTCGATAACCGCATTGTTTGGGAGGCAAAATTTTATGTTTAGAGAGATAATAGTAAATTTGGGTGTACATTGCTTTTTCTAATAATTTGGACAAAACAGGTAAAATACTAATTGGTATTGAATCAGAATATAATTTTGGCTTACTTATTTTAGCTAGAGGTAACACTAATGCTTCTTTCCATGATTCTGGAAAGAATCCCGTTTCTAAACAGGTATTTATGATGTGTAAAATGTGACCTGAAATCGCAAAGAAGCATAGTTTTAGCATTTTGAGTGACGCCATCGCTTCCTAAGGCATTCCATTTCAGAGACTGGAACATTGATTTTAAATCAGTCATATCGATTGGTTTAAACTTGAATCGACCACTAGAATAGTGATTCTTTTCATAATGCTCAATCTTCTCTGTGCATGAACAAATGGCGTTATTAAAAATGGAATAGAAATAATTATTAATATCAGCAGGGTTCTTTAAATTTAGAGGAATATCGGTATTTTGTGACTGTTGGATACGCATTGATTTTAACGATCTATAAAACATTTTTGAATCATTTTGTTGATGGAGCGATAACAAATATGCTGATTTTTCATATCTAATTTGACTTAAAGTTGAATTTCTGAGCTCTTTGTAGTGACTCCGGTTATCTTCTGTCTTATTAATTTTGAACTGATTTAAAGCTCTGTATCTGTCTTTCATAAAAATAAATAAAAGAACGTTAAAACTGTGAAGTCAAATAGGAAAAATATTTCTTTCAGCTGACACACAAAAAATTAAAAGCCCTGGATTAGCTTTTCATTCGCTTGCCACGAGTTAAGATCCATGAGGCATTTATCGCTTGACCTGTTGCGGGCTTCCGTAATGGTCAATGTATTCCTAGAGAATTCCCCTTCAACCGACGCTGATTTTGCAAGTGTCCATATAAAATCCCTTACCTCTAAAACTAGATTTGGGAATACGTTTTCATGCCTTATCCACCATTTGTGATTATTTGCATTAAAATACAAATAAGATTAATTGATTGTACAAATAAATATCGCTGAAGCCCTTTAGCAGAATAAAAATATAATTTTCCATCAGGTATCAAGTAGTAGTTTGAAGTCAAGCATTGAAGTTTGTAATTATATTTTCTAGCCAAGTCAACTAGTATCTGGAACAAGTCAAGCTACTCGACTTGATGAATCCCTACTCTGAATAAAATAGAGTTGCACAGGTTTCGTGTGCTGTTCAGCAAGACAAAGCGTACATCGTGCTATCAAATAACACGAAACACTGTGGTAACTGAGATACATTTCCAATAGACACCTTGCAGTTTTCACTTTCTCAATGACTGGTTCTGGCAGTAGATGGCCCTTTGTGCTGTCTTAGGCCCGAATCGTCAGTCGTCCCTACAATTGTAGGGCGCGTTATGGCCTCCTTGATTGTCATAGTCCTTTCTCTCCTTCAAAAATTTCTAGATTACACTTGTCCCGTGTCAGCGTCAGGGCTCTCCTATTGTGAAGATATGTTTTCTTTTTAAACTGTAGGAAATTTCAGGCTGATAAAACATGATATGACTCAAAAGCAAGCACAATTTGATGCGAATAGATGTTTGTGACATAACCTCAAAATAGAGTCCTGACACGGAAAAGTAGAAAACTATGACAATCAAGGAGGCCATAAAGGCGCCCTACAATTGTAGGGACGACTGACAATACGGGCCTTAATTCTATAATTTTCAACTTCCTGGACGCCATTTTTTTCAGCCAGTTCTATCACTCTTAACTATTTTGCTAGCAACTAGCGACAGCATTCACATGAGCCATACACAGCAGATCAAGGGTTGCAAGCAAAGCCGCTCGTAGAGGAACAAAAAGGTCGGACGCAGGCAGCACGCTGAAGCTAAACGAGAACTTTATTTGAACTTTAAATGCCGGTACAATGGCGGTTTTAAGAGATTGCAGGGCCTGGATCCATAGTTGCTGGTTTCGGTGGCGGACGGTGCATTGTATCTTGCCACGCCACGATACAATTATGGAGGGTGAAGTTTTATCAAAGAAGCTCAGTTTTCTTTAAGTACGATGATTCTGACGCTTTGACGTTGCATTTCTCTCGTCTTAATCGAGAATAGTACAATGTCTTTAGCATTGCGAACATATTTCGTACCATTTGATGGCAACGCTGTTTAAAAATAGTTTTAGTGCAATATGCAGCTCCAAAGAATGGTATCAAGTAGATTGACTCAGTACTGCCCACAAGCTTATACAGGGTGCGGCAGAGAGGATGGACGGTTTTAAAAAAATCATAAAATAGTTAATTTTTGCTCGAAAACAAATTTATTGATGGAATCAGGTTCACACGGAAATAGCATTTGAGACAGTCAAGCGTGGAAAATCACATCAGGCATGTGGTGGCCAAACGATTACTCAAGCGAAAATAATGCTAGGATCTCACGAGTCAAACGGCACCCTCCCCACCTCTCTCGCAGACGGAGGCGGAGAGTACTACCCATCCCAAAAACGTCCGTCCTGTTTGCCGCACCCTGTACAATCATCGATACACAACCTGGTTAATGTAACTTGTCGCAAAATGTCATGCTAGTCATTCCCAAAAAAAGTTGGCTACGTAGATGTGTAACAAAAAATTGAATAGATCACAGCCCAATTACTCCCTAGTTCCCTCCCATTTAACGGTACCTAGCATCTAGCCAGCCCCGACACAGCCATTCATTTCGTTAGACTCGTATGTTGAAAATATTTCTCTGTGTCCTGGATAGCTGTTTAGACATTTGTTAAAATAAAAACCTATTACTGCAACTACAAAGTTGTGATTTGGACACAAAAGATAGCTGCACTTATTATTTTTTATTTTTAGTATTTATTATCGTATTGAGACTTCGATGACAAAAAATGGAATTGTTCAGTTTTAGTAAAATGTACCTACAAAAATGTTATACTACTTTTGAAAGAGCACTAAATCGCTACTTTTCAAGGTCATTTGCTGATTCAGTCTGATACATTTTTTTCATAGTAATTAGTTAATCTTTGGTAAAGGCTTTCACATTGAAACCAAATGTCTTTTTTAAGCATACCGTGCTAGTTTTCAATGAAATGAATATTCGTTTATCTCAAACAACTATTAATTGTAGCCCAGGAAAAAAACATAAGATGTAAATCCTTTATAGTCATAACAGGCAAAAAAAGAGCAAAAAGAAGGGATTTTTTTGAAAAGCTTAAAAGTGGCAATATCTCGAAAACTAGAAAACTTTTACGGAGGTCATGTCAATTTTATCTGATTGATCTGAAGCCAATATACCTCTCGTGTCACTCTGGCGTATTATTTCTGGGATATGGAATATGTTCCAGGTTTGTAAATATACTAGCGTCAAAAAATGAGATATAACCTCGCTCATCAGTTTTTTATTGTTCGAAATAATTAACCAAAAATGTGCGGGATTCTCTGAAACTTCCAAAATACAGGTTGATGTTTCTTATCAACGGATCGATTTTCAAGAACTACAAAGCCCTTTCGTCCACAGTAGTAACCTTATTTATAAATTTCATCAAAATCTAAAGCGGTACTTCCTACGTTGTAGAGCGACCAAGGATCACATAACACCTACTTTATAAGGGAAAGTTAAATGAGTGACTTTGAAGGTGCATTTTGTAGGCAACCAGATATTCTTATATACTTAGTACGGAGTGTAACAACAGAGTGGCGCTGATACTAGGTTTTCCGTTCTTGTGATACTGATATTCATTGAGTGTTAACTGAATTTCAATTCACAAACTTAATTTTTGTAATGGAGGCTTATCGAAAACAGGGATTTAAAAAATGCGTGGTGCCTGGTTGTACTGATACAATCAGTAAAAGGCATACTTCCAAAATATGATGCCGCAATTTTCAACAAGTGGATCGAGCAAATCCAATTTTGGACAATAAAAATCACGTAAAAATTTATAAAAGCTATTTGGTGTAAGTAATAACTTTGTTTACATATATAAACCAATCAGTGAGTAATCAGGATTAGATGATACGAACATTTTGGTATCCTAATAACTTTCACAGTATTTACGGTTTCCACAACTTTTTGAAAAACTAGCATTATAAACATATAATGAAATTTAATTCTTTTTTAGGTACGGTTTCGGAAAATGTTCAGAGTAGTCTCGAAACTCATGAAGGTAGTAGGAAAATTGCTAATCCGTTGGCTGCAAAAATGAGAGAGACCCTTAAAACAATTCTACTGAAGAGTTCTTCAACAGACACCAAGTTGGTCCAAAAAAACATTATACAGGGTGGTCCATAAGTCCTTTGAAATTTCAAATTTGAATAAAATTTAACGGGTGAGCGTGAGCGGCGCGGGCGAGGTGGGGGCAGTATCTTCAGTGTCTGGGAATTCAGTCGCCATGGAGTGTTTCACTGGAGCGGATCGTGCTTTTTGTGTGCGCGCGTTTTATCAAAATAATGATTCGGCAACCATTGCGCGGCGTAAATATCGAGAATACCACAATTTACACAATTTTACAAAGTGTCCAACAGCTCAAACGATTAAGAACTGGGTTGCTAAGTTCGAAGAGACTGGTTCGACGTTAGATAAACAGCGGTGGGGTCGACCAAGGACAACTCGTATTGAAGAAAACATCAACATTGGGGCACAGTCTGTTCGTCAAAATGCTACCCAGTCTACTCGTAAGCGTTCCAGTGCACTAAACGTACCCAGAACATCTTTACAGCGGATTTTAAGGAGAGATTTACGTCTGCACGCTTACAAAATTCAGTTAGTGCAGGAATTAAAAGATAATGACGCTATTCAGAGACTAAACTTTGCGAATGAAATGTTGAATCGATTTTCTTCGCTCAATAATGTGTTGTTCTCGGACGAGGCTCACTTCCATTTAAGCGGGCATGTAAATAAACAAAATTGCCGTTATTGGAGCCCCGAAAATCCAAGGCGTAAGCATCAGAAGCCCTTACTCAGCCCTAAAGTTACAGTTTGGGCTGCTATGTCAGCGCATGGCATCGTAGGCCCTTATTTTTTTGAGGACGACAGAGGTCGCGCATTAACTGTTACTTCGGAGCGGTATGTAGCAATGATAGAAGAGTTTTTGACACCAGCGTTGCAGAATTTTCCAGGCTATAATACGCAGACCTGGATTCAACAGGACGGAGCATCTGCCCACACCTCCAACACTTCTATGCCCGTCGTCTGTCAACTTTTTCCCAGCAAAGTAATTTCTCGAAGAGGAGACATTTCCTGGCCACCACGTAATCCAGATTTGACCCCAATGGACTTCTTTTTATGGGGCTACCTCAAGAGTAAAGTGTACGACACCACTCCGTGATCAGTGGATGTCCTGAAAGAAAATATCCGAAGAGAAATGGCAAGCATTACAGTGTTGACTTGCCGCGCAGTCATCGACAATTTTAGACGTCGTTTATATGAGTGCCGTGATCGTAATGGATTGCATTTAGACGATGTGATTTTTAAAACATAGTTCCCATTCAATAAAGATGATAACAAAATATAATAATTCTTCATAATGTAACTAGTTTGGTTTTATTCCTTTTTTTCCAGCTCAAAGGACTTATGGGCCACCCTGTATATGAAGAACGTAAGTTTAAAAATAGTTATTTTACTTTAGATAGTGACAGATTTATGAATATTAGAAACTTGTTCAAAATGTACATTAATAAAGTGAGAGCTATAATATGTATGTATAATTACTTCAACTATTAGTTGACACACTTTTTTAAAAAAAATAACTTTCAGATAACCAGGACGGCTCAGCAACAGAGAAGTGTAACATCCAAAGTAATGGGTGATTTTTTTGCTAGTATCTTTTTGGCAACACTGTTTTTGACAGATGACGCGTGAATCGTGTCTTGTGTCATTGTCAAACTGGTTCAGTTTGGTCTATAATTTAACCATGAATCGACTTACGAACGAACAACGCTTGCAAATTATTGAATTTTACTATCAAAATTCATGCTCGGTTAAGAGAATGCATCGAGCACTGCTTCCAACTTATGGGCAATTTGGTCGGCCTACTGAGGGAGCTATTCGGAAACTTGTGACTAAATTTCGAACCCAGTTTACATTATTGGACATTAAACCACCAACACGCAGACGTAGAGTGAGGACTGAAGAAAATATTGCGGGTGTATCCGCCAGTGTTAGTGATGACCGTGAAATTTGGATTCGCCGCCGTTCGCAGCAATTGGGCCTCTGTTACTCCACAGGATTTGGGTGTAAAACCTTATAAGATACAGCTGGTGCAAGAATTGAAGCCACACGACCTCCCACAACGTTTCCAATTTGGTGAATGGGCGCTGACAAAGTTGGAGGAAGATCCACATTTTTATCGAAAAATTGTGTTCAGCGACGAAGCTCATTTCTGGTTGAATGGGTACGTTAACAAGCAAAATTGCCGCATCTGGAGTGAAGACCAGCCAGAAGCAATGCAAGAGCTACCAATGCATCCCGAAAAAATCACTGTTTAGTGTGGATTATGGGCCGGTGGCATCATCGGGCCGTACTTCTTCAAAGACGACAATGGCCGGAACGTAACTGTCAATGAAGAGCGCTACCGTGCGATGATAACAAACTTTTTTTTGCCCAAAATGGAAGAGCTGGACTTGGCTGACATGTGGTTTCAACAAGACGGTGCCACATGCCACACCGCACACGAAACAATGGCCCTATTGTGAGGCGAGTTCGGTGAACAGTTTATCTCACGTTTGGGGCCCGTCAACTGGCCGCCTAGATCGTGTGATTTAACGCCGTTGGACTATTTCTTGTGGGGCCATGTTAAGGCTAATGTCTACAGGGATAAACCAGCAACGATTGACGCACTGGAAGCCAATATTAAAGCATTTATTCGTGAGATACCGGCCGATATGTTGGAGAGAGTGTGCCAAAATTGGACCTTGCGCATGGGCCATCTAAAGCGGAGCCGCGGCCAACATTTACATGAAATAATCTTTAAACATTAAATTATATCGACCGTTCTATCGACTCAAATAAAGATTTAATCGTTTTTTCAAATTTTTTGTCTTTTTTTGAAAATCAAATCCTATACCTCTTAAAAAAATCACCCGTTACTACTGCATATACTCACACAAGTCCTAAAAGAAAAACTTCTGCATTAGGAAAACATTTAGTGAATGTTGAACACTCCTCCGAACATCCAAGACCAGGCTCATCTAAAGACTTGAATTCAGCTCCCCCAAAACATTTAAGATGTAAGTATGTTTCAGTATATATTCTGCAAGTATTAAGTTTGAAAAAAACTGAAATTTAATTCAATCAAATAAATTTTCAAACTTGTATGTATAAAATAATATTCAGTCAAATATTTATATATGGTTTTCAACTCCTTTTATTTTTATTTTTTTATTCATAGGTGAAAGCTGGGCTGAAAGCTGTAGCCCAAAAGCAGGATTATCTGAAGACATTAACTACTTAACTACTCCTAGAAATTCAGCAACTGCTAAAGGTATCTATTTTTATTTAGTTTACTTTCAGTATATTTCTTTTTTGAAATTTATTTTTGAATTTATTAAGAATATTTCAGTTTTATTTTCAGTAACTTAATACTTAGTTAAAAATTTTCCTATTTTTACCTTTATAAATTAATTACTCATTTGTTCTCAAGAAGATTGTTATTTTATTCTTTACATAGGTACTACCACGTGCAGAAAATACATGGGCATCGCATATCTCTTCAACTATCGATGACCTTATCTTATAAAGAGATAACAAGGCACTGTCACACTGATAAGAGATCCCTGGCAAAGCATGTCTGATAACAATAGATGCTGTTCAAGTTTCTTATGCACGCGATAGTACATCGGTAATACCGACTACTTTTAAATTCCTAACAACTTGCATAACTGTTATATTTATGTATTGTATTAAAAAAATACATATTTTAAAAATATAATCAGGTTGAGCGTTATTTTACCTGAGATACCTTATATATAATTTGAATATAAAATTCAAATTTAGCGCCACAGTGTAATAGGGAAGTCCGACGATGGCGCTAGGTATTCGTTATTTTTGAAGGGTTCTATAACAGTTCGTGCAGGTTGTATAAAAAGTTCGGTGAATGTCCCTGAGATGGCGTTGCAAACTTAGTGATAAACCTTAGCATTACAGATTCCCTTATAAAGTAGGTGTTATGTGCAAGTTCGACGGAAATGAGTGACGTGATCTTGCGTGATTGTACATATAACATGCAAAAAATTATCTACATATCTGATTTTCGAGTGTTACTTTCTCGCCAATGACAAATCTTCCTATTTCTTGAAACATTTGAAACGATACAACGGCAAGTAGAGTGAACTTGCCACATGGTCGACGCACTGTGGGTATAGCAGAAAGATTTCAACGGATTAATTATATTGGTATGTTTGTCTGACTTGATCCGCTTTCGCTGCTTAACATGTTGATAGCACAGAGGGGATAGCTTGTATCGAACGTAATCCTTCATGAACTGATCATAGCGTTGCACAGGAAGTGCAGAGTCAACCTACTTGCCACCACTTGTTCTATCGATATTCTGCAGGAAGAGATACGCGATTACCATGCGCTTGCAAAATGGCCGTATTGAGCAAGATCTATTCGTTACAAAGACATATGAGGCTACTGAAATCGCCCATTTTCAACTGTATCAAAAAAAATCTAATTTATTTCGGTTGACCCGTACTCGGAAGGATATGTGTGGGATGAATTTCAGATAAAATTGAAGTTGAGACATGTGTGGAAAGGGTGAACAGGTTAAGGGTGAGCGTGATCTCGTTGCTTTAACAAATTGACGTGAGTTGTAACCAGGGCATGCTGTTATCACTTGACAGTTGTAGGGCCGATTTCACCAACATTATTATTATGGACCAATATGAAAGTACCTTATCGAAATGCAATTTGACAGAAGCTGTCAAAGGTCTCAGAATATGAGTGATTTCTATTAAAATATTGAATAAAATCGTGAAAATTCGACTGTATTACAAACATGACCACTTTTTGATTCCAACATGATGCTTTTGTACAAAGAAAACAGGACAACTTTCATGTATTTTGATTTATGTTATAGGTGTACATTTGACCATCCGTTATCCCCTCAGCGAATGGGAATGGGAGAAATAATAGGTCAATTTTCTAGCTGTTAAATTTGGCAGCAGGTTTGGTCGTTTGGTAGTTCATGGCAATCGCGAAATTATATAGTATATGTGATCATTATAGCTACACATAGCTGTTGAACTATGCGGATTTGCAAGAAAATAGAATACAAAATGTATTCCAACCAATTCCTCATCTCTCTTTACATCAGAATAGTAATTAATCATTTGTTATAAATTCATGGGTTAATGAATTTCTTCAAAGCAATCAAAACAGTATGTCGTCCCCATCCTAAAACACCGATATGTGTAAAACATGTTAATCCCTACATCTCCGAGGTGCATAATGCAATTACTGTAGAGATAGACCTAAAATTATTAGTAATTACTGAAAAATAAGAGCTAAAAATAATTATAAATAGTGATAAAATATTGGAGGTTAAGGTTTTTGACTGGTGACTGGTGGGGATACAATATAGGGATGGCGACGATAGACGATACATTGATGCACCGAAAACATCGATAGATCGGACGTAGAACATCGATCTTTACGCATCGATGGTTTCCTGACCATATATCGATATCGAGAGGAATCATAAACATCCGTAACCGTATACCCAGAGTCTATCCTTAACTGTGCTACCATCTCTAAGCGAGGACTGGTAGCTTCGAAATTGAAAGGCCAGAAAGCTATTTAGGTGTTTAGTAGTATTTGAATATTATCATTACAGACGAGCACTGAGCCACTGAGTGGCCACTGAGCACTGTAGTCTTTTCTTCATTCTGTACGTCCCCAAGGGATAGAATAAAATAGACTGAAAACAGCGCGTTTGATGATTTTCAGTTCTCAGAGAAAGATTTTCCCCTGCCGGCCCTTGACATCGTTTCGAAATACGCGTCACGACATGAGAGTTGTTTAATATTGTTATGGGAGCAACTTTAGGATCAAAGGTATTAACTAAGGTAGAGTATTTTAAACACAAAAACTGCGCTAGTTTTATCAGAAGAAAACACTATATCTCTGAGCCACAGAAGCAAAGCGAATCTCAGGCTTTCGATTCTCCCATCACTAGCGTGATGAAATGACAATTTGTCCCTTTTTGGATTACTTGAAAAAGTAACGTGCTTTCCAGTTCGTTTCATTAAGTTGCGTTCAGTTCTAGGAACTAGTTCGTGAACCAACTACTTTATGCAACAATACCACAAAAAATATATATACAGAAACAGAGCAGATATTGCAGTCTTTCAGTCTAGATAACGTAAAAACGATTCAATTCACATTTTTTAACCGTTCCAATACATTCCACTGATCGCAAATGTATTCTCCCATCACTAACATTATGAGACACTAATTTAAAATGTCAATTCCGATCTCCTTTGGTCTATTCTCCTTCTCCAACGTCACTGTATTCTATGTTTTGTGATCACTTATTTTGTTATGTGTGAAAAATGGAATTTTTTAACAACAAATTTCCGTATAAAAGTGCTCCCTCCAAGATTTTTTTGTGAAGAAATACACATTACACTGTCGTGTACACGTTAAATCTGCACGAACCCCTAAATACGTGGTTATGTTGAATGTACCATCACCGATGGTGCGACTGATTATACACTGAAATTAAAACAAAAAACTGCAACTGCAATTGTATGTATGAATGTTGAAACTGTTCCAGTTTCGGACCAGTGGGGTTAAAATATCGTTGAGGAACTGGAAAGAAGTGTATGAACGTGTTGAAATGCAACACCTAACAAAAATTTGAGTGAAAGGCTTTTTCATGTAAGGGTTTGGAAGTTCAAGTTTGCAAATACAGGATAAACTATAAACACACAGTAGGTGATATAATCACATATGGATTACAAAAGTTGCAGTAAACATGGAAAAACCTTCAGCTAATCTGAAAAAATAGATTTTACTCAGACATCAAGCATTTTTAATAATTTTGGCTCAGTTTTACATAATTTCATAATATTTAATAAACTGAAAATATTTCAATGGCAAGCTGTCACTTCATATTTTACAGTGTTTTCTTTTGAATACTTTGATGCTATTTGCTGCCAAAAATTTGACGGAGAGATCTTGAGGCTGATTGGGTATATTTAACGGACTGTTTGGTACTCGTACCCTATTGGTGCAGAATAATGGTTTGTTAAATTGTGAAATCCACCCGTAGAATGCTAGTCGAGGGTTGTGATGATTCGTAATTACATTCAATTCTTGATGCAAGTGTCGATTGAATAATTCACAGCATTAAGGTAGCTTCAAAGTTATTCTTTATTCCGCTTACCAGACATTGAGAGTGTTTAATTCTTGATTGAGTTCGCATTCGGCTTCCGTGGGTGCGAAAAGTTGCAGCAAGGTTCTGGATGTAACGTTAATGAGTCTTAGAAAAAGTTAGACTGTTTCGATAGCAGGTCAGCTTATGAACAATTTATTCCTAAGTGCTTAAACTTACTTAGCCCGTATATGCTACAATACGGGGTGTTTCAGAACTGAGGGATCAAACTTCTAGGAGTTAGTCAGTGTAACAGTAGAAAACATTTTAGTATAGGGACCCATATCCGGAAAAGTGTCACTACGGTACTACGGCCCTAAGACGTGTTAAAATTTAGGAAGACGATGAATTGAATAAATAGGATTTGAGGCATTTAATTTTTGCCTTTTGTACATGATATCATCACAACAATTGTTCAAAATGTCTTCCTCCAACCTGAATACACCGATTTAAACGTCGCACATGATTTCGGTGGACTTGACTAAAAACTTGATACTCGTTTTGAATTATATCACATGCTGCTGTAATTCGTCCAATTAAGTCTTGCTTTGTTTCTACTGGAGTTTCGTAAACCAAAGACTTTACATGTCCCCACAGGAAAAAATTTAGCGACGTTAAATCGGGTGACCTAGGAGGCCAAGAAACTGCTCCACCTCTGGCAAGGCAACGGTGCTCAAACCGCTGAGCCAAATACTCACGTACTTGTACAGCAAAGTGAGCCGGCGCTTCATCATGCTGAAACCACATTTACTTTCGAACGTTCAGTGGAAGAACTTCCGTCAAGAAACGCCGGTAAATAGGTCCTGTTAACCGTTCCGGTAGAAGGTATGCCCCAAACAAATAATCAGCAACAATCCCTGTCCATGCGTTGACAGACCAACGTTGCTGATGTTTACTAGGAAAAATTGCATAGGGATTTTCTTTGTCCCAAGCGTGGCTGTTCCTAGTATTAAAAATACGGTCTCTTGTGAAAGAGGCTTCATCGGTCCATAAAACAGCGTAAAAAAATTGTTTGTGCAGCGATTTGATGAAGAAGCCATTGACAAAATTGAACTCTAGGATGGTAATCGACTGCACTCGATCCTTGAACTTTCTGGAAGTGGTAAGGATAAAGTTGTTGCTTGTGTAGGACCCGCTAGGCGGCAATGTGATGTGTGCTACTTGATGGTTCGTCGGCAACTCGCTGAAGGACCTCTTCTTCAAATTCGATCGTTCTTACGGTTCGAGCAACATCAGTATCATGCATGTTGGTTTTAAAAATGCCTGTCTCGGAGAGCCGCCGATGAATAGCAATAAACTTTTTGTATCCCGGATGCTTTCGTTGGGGATAGCGTTCTTAATACAACCGCGCTGCTGCTCGTGCATTGCAGCTTGTTGCTTCGTATGCCAAATGCATATCCGCCAATTGTTTTCCAATAGCAACAATAAATTTTTGTTAAATTCTTGCAAACTTCACAAATACGATAGCACGACTAAGGCGATATGGAATGCAGCTACAAAAAACAATCTCTGTTATCGCTTTTAAAAATAACAACACATAAGCGCGGGATATGGGTTCCTATACTCAAATGCTTTCCAGTGTTATACTGAATAACCCCTATAAGTTAGATCTTATAGTTCTGAAACACCCTGTATACACAGCTTCTCATGAAGGTTTTAGGACATATTTTTGCCCGCTGTTTTATTGCATATCTACTAAGAAAGACCTTTTCACAAGAAGAAGATTAATGAAGCATACTAAGGCAAGTCAGCTTATGAACAATCAGGCAGCAGCGGTGGCCGCAGTAGTAGACTCTTCGGTCTCCTGATCAGTCGCCGTGCGCTGTGCGGGTTCGAATCCCGTCCCAGGAGAAATTTTTCTCTTGGCTATGGATGTTGTGATTGTCCGTAGGTGGTAGACGGTCTCTGACTGTCGAACCCGGAGGTACCACCCGGCGGATCTCGTAGGCGGAGCCAGAATGTGTGCATATTGCATGTACACGTGTTCCCTCACCAGAGTCCGTGAGGCGTCCCCCTTTCCCCTGTATCGCCCTATATACCAACGGTACCCAATGGGTGTTTAGGCCTTAAGCCTTTATGGTAGTTGGAGTATAAAAAAAATAAAAAATACGGTCTCTTCTGAAAGAGGCTTCATCGGTCCATAAAACATAGCGTAAAAAAATTGGTTGTGCAGCGATTTCATGAAGAAGCCATTGACAAAATTGGACTCTAGGATGATAATCGATCCTTGAACTTTCTGGAAGTGGTAAGGATAAAGTTGTTGCTCGTCTAGCACCCACCAGACGAATGCGTTACTCGTAATCATATCCACAGAAATGTGACGTGTGCTACTTGATGGTTCGTCGGTAACTAACTGAAGGACCTCTTCTTCAAATTCGACCGTTCTTACGGTTCGAGCAACATCAGTATCATGCATGTTGGTTTTAAACATGCCTGTCTCGGAGAGCCGCCGATGAATAGCAATAAACTGTTTGTATCCCGGATGCTCTCGTTGGGGATAGCGTTCTTAATACAACCGCGCTGCTGCTCGCGCATTGCAGCTTGTTGTTCCGTATGCCAAATGCATATCCGCCAATTCTTGATTGTTTTCCAATAGCAACAATAAATTTTAGTTAAATTCTTGCAAACTTCACAAATACGATAGCACCACTAAGGCGATATGGAATGCAGCTACAAAAAACAATATCTGTTATCGTTTTTGAAGATAACAGCACACAAGCGCGGGATATGGGTCCCTATACGCAAATGTTTTCCACTGTTATACTGAATAACCCCTACAAGTTAGATCTTATAGTTCTGAAACACCCTGTATACACAGCTTTTCATGAAGGTTTTAGGACATATTCTTGCCCGCTGTTTTATTGCATATCTACTAAGAAAGACCTTTTCACAAGAAGAAGATTAATGAAGCATACTAAAGCAAGTCATTCTACAAGAAAAAAGCTCAAACTTGACACCTTGCCAGATCGCTATTTTGAAAGATAGTGAGTGTAAAATATGTGATTATTAAGTACCCATACTCAAAATTAGACACCACATGACGTCCATTTCATTTGGAAATTCTTTATAAGACTCAAACGACAAATTATCATTTTCATTTAACACTTTTACGCTAAAATACATCAATTTTTACAGGCTTCTATTTAACTCGACCTATTAGTATGTTAGTTTCTTAGTATACAGGGTGTTCCATAATGATATGCGAATATTTAAGGGTGCGAATCTACATGAAAAAATAATGTTAGTTTGCTTTATAAACTGTGGTCAAAAAATGTTTCCTTACAGAAACACGGGGTGTTGAAGTTTTAGGACAAAAATGGAAATTAATTGACATTTTCAGAACCGCTTCAGATATTTCACTGATATTTAGTACGTAGTGGAAGTTAATAAAGTTGCATATTTTTCAATGCAAAAATAATTCTTAGCCTTAACAGTGGCGTGCGTACGGGTATTGACTTCGATATTTTTAGAAAAAAAATGGTACAAAAACGGTTTTTTTGAATTCCCCGTTCAATTTAAAACAAATGATCACTCCTGAATTGTTTCTCTTTGATGCGCCATTTTTGAGTAAAAAAAATAAAAACAGTTCTATTGTCCGAGAAAATTAATGTAATAATTGAAGAATGCAATTTAGCAATAAAGGTCTAGTTGCTCTGGAACATGTCACTGGCTCTTGACATCTGATGAAAAGTCTGTTCGCTGTGACATCTTTTTTATTATTTAGTTTATACATACATGGTTATAATGGTGAATTATTAAAATGCAGAAATGGAGGAAATGCATTACGTATAAGGCATTGCCGATGGTAATGGTGAGCAAGCCAGACGGATTTATCACCAGAGATATCCCGATCGTGCTTTGCCAGAGAGTCGAAACTTTTCTAATATTCATCGTCGTCTTGTTGGAACGGGTTCTGTTGGAAAAGGAACATCTGAAGGTAGACCTCCAAGTGTTAGAACACCTGAAATTGAGGAAGCAGTGCTGCACGAATTCGAAGAACATCCTGAAACGAGTACGAGGAAGGTCGCTAGACCTTTAATATTTGCCACTACAATTGTAGGGCGCCTTTATGGCCTCCTTGATTGTCATAGTTTTCTACTTCTCCGTGTCAGCGCTCTATTTTGAGGTTATGTCACAAACATCTATTTGCATCAAATTGTGCTTGCTTTTGAGTTATATCATATTTTATCCGCCTGAAATTTCCTACAATTCAAAAAGAAAACATTTCTTTACAATAGGAAATTGTAGGGACGACTGACGATACGGGCCTAAGAGAAAGAATAGTTGCAGCTTGTGATAGAATGAAAACCACGCCAGGGATATTTCAAGGAGTGCGCAATTCCATGAGGAGGGCGGAAGCATGCATAGTAAGTGAAGAGGGCCATTTTCAACAATTTTTGTAATCATTTCGTTGGTTTTAGTGTTACGTTTATGTTAACAGTTGTTGTTGTTCATTACCCCCAATGTGTTTAATTTTTCCAATTAAATTAATAATAATTTTGCAAGTTAGACAATAGAACGGTTTTTATTTTTTTACTCAAAAATCTCGCATCGCAGGAAAACAATTCAAGAGAGATCATTTGTTTTAAATTGAACATGGAATTCAAAAGCAATTTTTATTTGGCAAAAAACCATTGGCGTACCATTTTTTTATTAAAATGTCGAAGTCAATACCCTTACGCACGTCACTGTTAAGGCTAAAAATTAATTTTGCATTGAAAAATATCCAACTTTATAAACTTTCACTACATAGAAGTATATGTACGATAGTATGTGTGAGACAAATCTTGGAACTCAATTTTAGACCTGTTAACCTTAACCAATTAACATACCTACGTTTGGTTTGCCTGGCAATATTAATAAATTAACAGCCGCTATTTTGGATCCAATATGGAGTCCTATTAATAAAATGTATTAAAATTATATAGAAATTACCAAAATAGCTATTTGACATCATAAACACTAAAAAGTAAGTAATAAATGAAACATTTTTTTTAAATCAATCTTTTATTTACCTGTTCATGAAATGAATATACAAATTTAGGAATATTTTTTTCGTTTACGTTTCGACAGCTTTGAAAATTTGAGCTTCATTGTCGTTCAAATACTTCCAATGAGAAAAAAAAATTAGTTTATTTTATGAACAGCTAAATAAAAAAGTTAATTTTAAAAATGTATTTTTTATTTTATTTATATTACTCCGAGTTTCTGCTTGCTAGCCTGGCCCGTTCAAAGATTAAATTTGGGACCTATATGAAAGGCACCTAAAGCAGGTGAACCGAAAAACTCAATATCGAGATTTTCTGTAAAACATCAGGAATACCAATATTTCCCTTTTACCGCAGAAAGTCAACAAAAATTCAATATACAGAATAACTGTGCGTGATAAATACTACACAGTTGAATTGTTTAGTCTGATCATGCGTAAAATCAAAAGACGTAAAATACTATATAAATAAAGGGGGAGCATCAAAGCTGGGAGTGGTGGTCTGATCGAACTTTCCGCCTCTTTTTTTATCGAAACAGCCGCAAAGGCAAAAACCCGAGGCATTGCGACTTCTGCAGAGACTAAAGGTACCATTGGTCCGATCAAGGGCGCACCCAGCTCAAAACGGAAGGGGGCACCTTAAAAAAAATTTTGGTGGGAGTTCCACAAATCATATTCATAACTATGCTTCATACTTTCCTTTCTATTAGCATTTCGTTTCTACGATGTCTTACACTAGGATTTGAAAATTCATATAGATATGGAAAACTACTAGGTTTTCATTTTGAACCATTAAACCAATGTTGCTTTTTTAAGTAATAATTTAGTTGTTTGAAAGTAACATTTGAGGTGTTATGTGACAAATGTTTGCTAATTTTATATATCTATTTTTTTTTTTGGGCGTACATATCCCTCATGATTCTAACATGGTGCTAATTTCTTTCATCCAAGTCAATGGGCCAGGAAAGTTATGTAATCGCAAAAAACTTCAACAGGAATAATAATAATTTTATATCATACCAGGTACATGTTTTGTGTGGTTCGTCAAGTAATAGTTTGCCGTCTATTACAAACAGGCAAATATTTATAGTTTTAATAATCAGTCCGGTTGCGATAGATCAATCGACTTAAAAAACAACTAATTAATCATTGGTCCTTCTACAGGGTGTTTCACAACTTATATATATATATATATATATATATATATGGACTGTTACGAAAGAAGTTGATTTCTCAAAAAAAAAATGTAATAAAAGTCCTACAGAAATCGAGAGAATAAAATAATACAGTTTAACAGGTCACTTATTTATAAAAGCTGTTCAAAATTGTTTCCATTGACTGAAAAGCAAAATCTCCACTTGCACGTGCACGTAAAACAATTGAGCTAAATGTTTCGTGATGTGGTATGTGCCTATTCGGTGTGCATACAAACGAGAAGCCGCTCGCGAATTTTGCCCTGCTTCTCCGTATGCTAAAACGATGTCTACTAAATCCTCATTAATGTACACATGTGCCATTCTTATTAACAAATAACTAAAAACATAAACTCACTTTCTTATTTAACTTCACAAACGGCGACCGTTCTTCGTGCAGATCACTCACGATTCAGGTTAAACCTTATTTACATGTTCCTATCAGCATGAAAAAACAAAAAATTCCTGGTATTTTGTTTTCGTCAGTTGTTTGGTACAACATTTGCTACAATAAATTATACTAAGTGACATATTAATCGGAACACCCAGTTTAAATGGTTTTATTTTAATAAAAGTTGGTGAATGTATTTATCTTACTGTAAATAATCAGTGAAAAAATTTTCAGCCTTATCAGTTGGACATTCCGGTTTTTATATTGCTTTTTTTTTAATTCACTAACGCTATAAAAATGAATATTTCAGCCGCAGTAAAGAATCAACGTTGGCGAATTTTGGTTCTTGACATCCTTTACGATCGGTTACGATGCCTAGAGTACGGAGACCTGTACGATTTCGTCAACTTAGTGAGTTTGATAGGGGCCGTATAGTGGGGCTTCGGGAAGCTGGACTTTCTTTTCGGGCAATTGCAGTTAGAGTGCAAAGAAGTGTAGACACTGTGGTTAGGTGTTGTCAGGCATGGCTTCGAGAAGGCCGTACGCAAAGAGCAAGGGGCACTGGACGCCGCCGTAGAACAACAGACCATGAAGATCGCCGCCTAAGATTATTGGCCTTAAGGGACCGTTTCTTCACTACCAGGTCCATTGCAAATGAATGGTTTGCAGAACACGGAAGACCTATTGGCATGCGAAGTGTTTACCGACGAATGAGAAGTTTTGGCTTGTTTTCATACCGGCCACACTGGGTCCTCCCTTTAACTCGAGAACACCGACGTAATCGCCTTGAGTGGTGCAGACAACGGTCACTCTGGGATCAGGAATGGAACAGTATTGTCTTTAGTGATGAGTCTCGATTTTGTTTAGACATGCACGATGGTCGTGCCAGGGTTAGAAGGCGACGTGGTGAAAGGAGGAATCCACAGTTTTTTGTTGAAAGACATGTTCATCACAGTGTTGGAGTTATGGTTTGGGGTGCTATAGCTTATGGTTCCAGGTCACCTTTAATCTTCATCAGAGGTAACATGAACGCACAGCGTTATATCCACGAAGTTCTAGAACCCCATCTTTTACCCTATCCTGACACCCTGGCAGATCCAACTTTCCAAAAGATAATGCCCGACCACATGTTGCAAGAGTCACAATAGACTTCTTTCAGCATAATGATGTCACATTGTTACCATGGCCACCAAGATCTCCCGACTTATCCCCAATTGAGCACGTGTGGGATATGATGGATAGGAGATTGCTCAATTTGCAACGTCCTCCTCAGACTCTAGAAGCACTTCGAGAAGAGTTGGTGGTTGGCTGGAATGAGATACCACAGGAGGACATTGGCCACCTGATCAGAAGCATGCCTAGGCGCGTTGGAGAATGCGTAGCACATCAGGGTGCATCCACACATTATTAAAGGTCAAAGGGCTTTAAAGCAGTGCAATCATTTTGAAATTTTTATCATTTACTTATTATGCTTCATTAAGTACTTATACAAAATTTTATTAAAATAAAACCATTTAAACTGGGTGTTCGGATTTATATGTCACTTAGTATATTAATACGAGTTCGAATATTACGATGATGAACGCAAAATACAGATATTTGTTTTACAATTTATTATAGAAACTCAGGTTTATAACTCAATTTCTGTAGGACTTTTATTAATTTTTTTTTAGAAATCAGCTTCTTTCGTAGCAGTGCATATGTGGTTAAAATTTGTCGGATAAGTTGTGAAACTCCCTGTATAACTTGGAAGGCATCGCCTTATATTATTTAAGGGTAATAACGGATACATCGGAAATGGAATAAGTTTGAAAAACTGAGAGCTGAAGCGTCAGATCGGAATTCTAATTATGCCACCGTGTAGCCCAACTAGCAAAGTAGTGGTATAAGCTATTGGTAAAAGAACCGTTCAGCCATAAAAGCTCTCTATTGTTGTTGCCGGAACACCAAAATGCTGGCTTAATGTTGTGTGGAATGCAAATTTGCTTTCTGCAACATATTTCCTCTAAAATGAGGTGTTTAAAATAGTCTTATAGCATAGTTATACAACACCTTATAGGGCAAATTTTTAACTGTTGCATATACAACTATTTTATACGGCATATTTGCAAGTTAGTCAAAATGGTTGTGTTGTGGCATCCATGGTAACGTTTATAAAACAAACCCGAGCCTTGTTGTTTGCTTATACAACTGTTGTTTAGTAACTGTTAAAGGCTGTACATATGCTAAATATGTTGGTAAACAACTTCACCATAACCTAACTTTCTGCTGTCATATTTTTTTTAAAATGCCATAACCAATGTTTTAAGACAAACAACGCATGCATATTGGTTCAAAAGGTTTTATCAACTGTTCAAACAGACGATATCGATCTGGTACAAATTCTGGGTAACTCATTCGACTCTGTCGGTATTTCGTTTCAGACATTTGTCAAATTGTTGTATAACACCTGCAGGAAACACCAAAATATTCTAATAACATAAAGAAAACATGGACGATGCCATGATTGTACACAACCACCCGCCATATTGGGCGAACATTTATTCCTCTTTTTAATATTAAATAATTATTTTTCAGTTCGAAATTACAGATATAAAGTGACAAACATTAGTGTAATTGTGTCTAGATATAGGATTTGTGGAAGATTTAACGCAGATAAGTTTAGTTTTAAAAATCTAGACATACTGTCGATCATTGTCAAAATATAAATCAAATATGAAGCCCGCAGAAATTGGGTAACTAATTTGCACCATAATCACAATAAAATTTGCTGCGCAAGTAATTCAATAGCCCTATATCAAAGTGTAGAAGTTTATCATATACCTGTGTATGAAATTCACAATGGCCGATATGTAAGTAAACAAGATGACTAGAAATGTGTTAGTTATATATTCTTCTTCGTCTATACAATACATAAGAAATAGTTTGCAATAAAGTAGAATCACGTAACAGAATAGTTGTATAGTTGACAAAAACTGAATCTTGCACTGACGCAAATGTCCTATAGCGGCTGCAAGAGGCTTACACTTTTGTTTTATAACTGTTACCTGCAGCCCTTATACAACCTCTTAAATGACTGAAATGTCCTATTAGGTGTGCCCATTCCGCTTGTATAGCTGTTCTAAGAGGGTTTTGCCAATGTTCTTACCGTATACAATGCTGTTTAAGGAATACTGTATAATTATTCTTGCAACTCTAATAGGAGCGATAATTGTTATTTGGGAGAAAAGTAGTAATGTTATTGTGTAATTTGTTTGAAATCTGTAGACAATGTGGATGTTTGAAAGGAGTTATTTCGGACTAAAGTAAAGAAAAAATAAAAACGGATTGAGTAAATTCGAAAACAATTTGAATTTCCTAACTGTCCACGATCCATTTTTTTTATTTACTTACGCAGCTTGACCCCATAAAGTACTCCGCGTCATTTAGGCTAACGTCACAAGATCAGTATTTACTGTGATCAGTCAATATATGAATCAATCATGAGATTGACCGTGTATCCTAAACGTCAGAGATTATTGATTAATGATGCTGCGCAGAAATCCATTCATGGTACGGGCCACAGTAGATACTCATCGTGTGACATTCGCTGTACCGTTTCCGAAATCCCAAAGGCGATATACACATATTAAGCTTATGTCTAACATATTCAACTAATCCTTGTTATTTAATTTCTCATGTAATATGAGGGTGGTTCAATAAGAACCCCTGTTAGAAATGAAGCTACTTCGCGCACTTTCGTTTGTAGATTGATGAATATTAGAAAAGGTTCGGCTATCTGACAAAGCACGATCGGGATATCTCTGGTGATAAATCCGTCCGGCTTGCTCACCATTACCGTCGGCAAGGTCATATACGTAATGTATTTCCGCCATTTCTGCATTTGAATAATTCACCATTATTAACAAGATTGTGAAAACTAAATAATGAAAAAGATGTGACAGCGAACGTTCAAGAATAACATTTTGCATTTCATTAAGGAACACCCTTTATAGTAGTATTACGACACCACAAAAGAGAGTGTATATTGCAAAGTTACATGACTTTATAGAGAGTGTCCCAAATGTGATTTCGGATCATAATTGTTATCGAATAATTGACATTCCGTCTTTATTCGTCGTAATTCAGAAAGCAGTAACATGTGATTTACCGCTTTAATTCTATGCACAAAGAAACTTACGGATTTTTTCCGTACTGTTCAAAACATGTTTGTATTATTGTGTTTGAAAAACGCAGTAACGCAGAATTTTTATTTTACTGTCATGTAATCTAGTAATTCAATTTGATAATTACATAGTTACATTTAATAATTACATTCATCAAAAGTAATTATACAAATTAACTAAAATCAGCATCTCATCTTATATGTCAAGTCAGACAAAGAATATTTTTCAAAATCAATTTTTCAGAGCAAAAGTAATTATTTATAACGATACATACGCAAATAATAAGTTATTACTTAACAAGCTTAATAAACAAACATAGGTTATAAGGGGTGAAACGGCAGGATGTTTATCATACAGAGAATAAAAACAGTGTAGTTTGAAAACTACTGCCTTTTTACTTTGATAAATCGACCTACTGCTTTTGTGCTTGGGAAATGTAATGAATATGAAATATTTTACAATGTAAAAAATTATTATAACTATTTTTGTAAAATTACGTGATCAATGGTATATACAGGGTGTCCGCAAAGTTGGGGTTTTCCTTTTCAGAAACAATTACCCTTGAAATAACAAAGGTAATGTGTAGTAAAACGAGGGCGACCAAGTAAAAAAAAATAAAGGAAAAAGTACTCACTCTCCAGTTGACGAGAGGGGCTAAGTACGTCCCTGCCCAAAATCATACTGCTCCAACAGAAAATGAAATCAACTGATGCGCTACCGAGCAGACGCAGAAACCACATTGATTGTCTTACACTTAATGGCACATCTTCTAACAAGGAAGGCAAAATGTTGCGTAAAAAGTCTAGGTATTGCATCCCGTCCTATCGATTTGGGAGAATAAATGGTCCAATGAGCATACCGTTCACCATGCCAGCCCGAAAATGTTTGTTGAAAATGTGCCCGACGGACAGCGTGCGGATTTTCTACTGACCAAACATGAGTTTTGCGAAAATTATTCACCCCATTACGCGTGAACGTAGATTCGTCTGTCACCAATATGCACTTCAAAAAGTCCGGATTATTGTCATGTTCTTGCAACAACCACTCACAAAACCGCACTCTTGCTGGAAATTCGTCAGGTTGAAGGGCTTGTACACGTTGGACGTGAAACGGATACAGCCCCTCTTCACGCAGCGTTTGCCACACTTTAGTTTTTGATACTTGCACTTCTCTAGCCACGTCTCTAGTGCTTGTTGAGGGATTCTCGTCTACGTGATTACCTCTACACGCGTGACCGTAACCGTCGGTTGAAGGTTGCATACTGACCTGACACACTGACCCCGACCCAGTTCTGTCGTCGGGTTGAGCCAGTGACCTTGTACCAGTCGGTGATGTCGCGGCTACAGGACGGTATTCAGATATTTTTGATGTTGCAGAGCCCTTTATCTCGGTTTCCTTAAGACATTGGTGTATATGGTACTAAGAAAAATGGCTTATGTTTTCAAGATCTACACGCCGTGTAAAGGAAAACCCCAACTTTGCGGACACCCTGTATATTTTATAATTGTGGTCTTGAAACAATTGTATTGGCATCAAAATCTAGGAAGGAGCAGATGGACTTTACTGCCTTTTGTTTAAGTACAGTAGTATTCGCGTTGGGTAGAATTAGGAAACTAGGTGGACAGACAACTAGGAACCCTGTCATCAGTTCACAAAGAATGATGTTCGGCGTAAGTACCTTTAGTTGGTACCTAGAAACATGTATAACGAAAAAAAATAATGGGTTTAGTCATCCAAACAGTCCATAGTCCATAGTCCCCCACGATTTATACCGCTAACGCTAGTTTCCTCGCTGCCCTGAGTATCGACCATCCGGCAACGGCGTGTAAGCTGTCTAATCAGTCCGTACATTTTTCAAAAGTCTGACATCTTCGCTGTAAAGTAAACTTTCTGCTAATTCACACAGGATCGATATGGCTAGCTTGACGTTAATTGATTGTTTCAACGGGTTAATTATTGTAAGTGGAAGCCGGGGGAATGTAAATGACCCTTGTGAGAAACGTTTTGAAAGAAATCTAGTAAAATTTACCGGCTACGAGGAGCCAGCTCACTCAAAGAAAACGTTTCATTTGTGGACTTTCCTCAGACCCTAGAAAGCAGACGATTTATTCAACAATAGACAGTCTAGGCTAAACAGCTAAGGGAGCCCCACATGGTCAATCCTACCTAGCGTACTAGAGCTGATGCCTAATGAGGCACTCATTCAACTGTCATCTGCAGGCTGTAGACATAAGGCCGCTTCTAAATGATGAACATTATTTGTGTACATTGGCTTTGCCCCTGCCAGAAAGACCCGTCTGACTTCGGCCTCTCATCCTAATCGTATTGAACTCCTTACATTCAGAACTGACCGACACGACCGTTCCTTTGTCCCTAGGATATAGAGAGAAAAATCGGATCAGGAAGCTCCTCATAGCTGCCTGGGTACCTTAGCATTAAGGCTTCTGCCTGCGCGGGTGTTTCTGTGTAAAAAAACATTTTCGTGCCTGAGGCTCCAGCAGTGACGAAAAAGGTGGAAAATTTTGACAAGTACTGAAGCAAAAAGCAAAGTATTTTCTGGGCCATTGACTTATTTGGAGCATGTTTGGATAAGGTAGCAAATTTATACGATTCGTCTATCCGGATAAATTGTCACACTACTCCTTTTGAAAAAAATTGGTTTAAATATTTGAGGTAAGCTTCGCATAAAAATCTTCAACGTGTTCCAACTTGATATTTTTCAATTAAACAGCGTTAGCGACATGGTAAATTTTTTTAAATAACAGCATACTAAATTTATTTGATAATTGTGTACCTATGAGAACATTTAGAGTTACTAAGCCACCAGCTCTTTGGCTAACATACAATATTAAAATGATCAATAAAGCCAGAAATAACGCTTATGTAAGGTTTAACATAAGTAAGTCAACTGCCCACTGGAACTATTATAAAGAGCTCCGTAATTATGCTGCTGCTTCTCTTTCGAGAGAGAAAAAGGCTTATATGGAATATATCCTATCTGGGAGGACCAGTAAAGCAATATGGAGTTCTCTTAGCAGAGTTAATATAATTAAGTCCTCTTCTAGATAGCTTCAATGACGCAGATGAAATAAATGCACACTTCTCAAATATTCCGATCATAACCAAGACACAAAAGCAATTAGAACTACTGAACATATATCAAAACAATAAGTTTCCCAAGTCATTCTGTTTCCAAAAGGTTGCCAAAGAATCTGTTGCCTAGAGTTTCTCACTTATTGAAACTAATGCTGTAGGGGCTGATGGAATCTCACTCATGATAAAATACATTTTCACTTTGCTCTTAGACCATATTACATTTATCATCAATCACGCAATATCAACATCCTGTTTCCCTTATGTTTGGAAGCAGGCTATCGTCATACCTATTCCTAAAGTAGCTATTCCCACGTCTGAAACGCGACTTAGACCAGTCAGCTTACTTCCCGCATTTTCGAAGCTTTTGGAACGGGAAATGAAGATACAAATATCTCAGTATATTTTCAGTAATGAAATAGTTCCATCAATGCACTCCGGATTCAGGGAAAACCATAGTGCAACTGCTCTAGCCAATGTCACTGATGATGTTATAAGAGGCCTTGATCAAGGAAATATCACTTGTTTAGTTCTGCTGGATTACACAAAAGCTTTCGATATGATAGACCCTGAAATTCTGCTACTTAAGCTGTCTTACTATGGTTTTACTGACGCTGCAGTCAATTTGATAAGCTGCTATTTGTAGAATATAAATCAAAAGGTGATAACAGCTTCGAAAATGTCACAGTCAACTGCTATAAAGTTTGGTGTTCATCAAGGGACCTTTACTTTCTCTCTCTCTCTCTTTTTCTCTCTCTCTCTCTCTATATATATATATATATCGGATTTTCATCAATATGTCCATAATTGCACAAGCCATCAATATGCCGATGATTTTCAAATATCAGAAGCATTGCTCAACGAAGACTCAACAAGGCTAGTAGACGTCTCGTGCTCGAATAGCCTAAAAATTATTCCAACTAAATCTTCAGTTACGGTTTTCGCCTCAAAAAACAAAAAAACATTGACCGAATCGGAAATTAACCTTAAAATCTATGATTGCCGGCTTCCTATAATGAATGAGTGTAAAAACCTGGGACTCTGGATTGACACAGAACTAAAATACAAAAAACACGTAAATTCGATATACGTATATAGTGCATCATACTGCATTTTGAAGTGGTTTCATCCATATAGGCAAATAATATCTACTTCAGTAAAGCTGAAACTGTGTGAAACATTAATTATATCAAAAATCAGTTATTGTGACAGTATATATGGCCCCGCTCTATCATATAGTGAACAAAGCAAATTACAGCGTATACAGAATTCGTGCGTCAGATTTTCTTGCGGAATACGAAAGTTTGATCATATTTCTTATAAATTTAAGGAACTTGGTATTCTGCCGATTAAAGGCATCCAAAAGCTTCACTTATTGACACTCACATATAAGGTCTTAGCTACCAAACAACCACAATATTTGCATAATAAGTTAACACGATGTAGTGACATAAATCAACTGAATACAAGGAATAGAAATATGTTAGTGATACCCTTACATTCTAAGGCTGTCTACAAAAAATCATTCAGCTACAACGCTATTTAATTATACTTTGAAGTTGAGTCATTAATTTTCAGATAATGATTGTAGAAGGAAGATAAACCAAAATATGTGTGTAAAAATAAAAAAAAATTAAAAAAAAATGTTACCTTGTTTTATAAAGTATTTCAGTGCGGACCTGTATTTGATCGTGCGGTCTTGGAGCACCGGCATGCTCTCCCCTGTGAGGTCTTAAGTCACCTGATTCACGAGCCCTTTGTACTACATTAACAAAGGCACGAGGGGTTGGTTGCACTCGATTGGGAAACCGATCCGCATAAATCCGTGATGCCGCTTAAATAAGAATCATGTCCACAAGTTCAGCATTTTCGTAAACATGTGCCATTTTTGATTTCGTTTGAGCCACGCAACAGACACCACTATTCACTCACGCGTTACCGACTGACACTGACTGTATACAACTGAATAAAATAATTGTAAAAACATCGTTCCAAATTCTTTCGCCTTTTTGTTTCCGATGCGATGAACCGATAAGGCGGATTATATCCGTTGTTGCCAAACACGAGCACATAATATTATTATTGAGACAGGGCGGTACTCAAACTTCCAAAGGGCTATAACTTTGTTACTTTAATTTTACCGGAAGAATGGTAAAGGAAAAAAACATTTCTTTTGATCAGATCTACTCACTGTTAAAATAAATGACTCTACTTCGAAGTCACCCTGTATAATGATCTGCCTGTTACATTCCAAAACTATACATTATTCAATTGTAAAAAGAGGCTTAAACTAAAACTACAAGTCGAGGGCCGATGATGAATACAAAATGCTAGAAATATGGACTACTCTGGTAATTGTTCCGTTTTTTTTTGTGTAGTTAATTATTTAGTAATTATTGAGAATTATGGATACATTTGTATTGGTGGAATGTTTTATTATATATATTTTTTTTGTTATTTCAAAAGTTAAGTTGAAAAACGCTAATCTTAGCGACACTCCGCCTTTTTTGTACTTTTACTTAGGTACGAAATAAACCCCATTTATTATTATTATTATTACAAAATGCGCTGGAGCTAGTGGAACTGTATATAGTGTATAACCATAGGATTATTAGAAAAATATTGTTCACATGCTTTTTTATTCAGTCTCAGTAATAGGACATTTTTAGACACATATTCAGGCAGGGACTTTTGGCTATTTTTGGATGTATATTCTGCTCTAGAAATATCGACATATTTTTATGAGTCACCCTGTATAGCTGCGTCATATGCTGCAATGTGGTCATGATAGCTGCTAGATATGATATGTTATTTTGTTGTATGGTTTTTTAAAATCAGTCGTACGCAAAGCTGTTACTGCGTCTGGTATTTCATTAGACTCTGATACACAGTTACTAAATCCGCGGTGGGAAATCTCCAAATGAACACCCTTGTATAATTCTTTATATTATGTATCTAGTTTAATTTACAAAAAGTAAGCAAGCAAATGAATTAAAAAATGGTTTTAATTTTGGCAGTGCTCCGAAACGGATAGAAGTTGAATCAGGTGTGATTCTTTTAAAGTTGCGAAGACAGAGCCTAAATTCCAAAATACAGCGACTGTAGTTAAGGTGCTATTATATAAGTTGGTTAAATTAGCAGGTAATTCGGCAGATCACTTGCCAATTCTGACACCCGAGAAACGGAAAACCAGCCGTAATTCAGTGTAGATGGTACATCAGAATATGAATTGGGTGCCTCTAATTTGGCAAGACGCACTTATTGAGGCTTAGAAACAACAAACTAAATCATATTTCTACGTCTTAAAGAATTATTGACCCCCAGGTCTTGTGTCAGGGGCCAAGACCACCATTTTCTTCTTTACATCTACACGTAAACTACTTTCTACATCTGCAAATGCACAGCTAAGAAGCAGTTCATCAATGTTGAGCAGAAATAGTGTAGGAGCCAAAACCGAGCCCTGCAGAATAACCCCATTATTAAACATTTCCATGTTGCCTCTAATGATTTACTAAGTGTCTTAAGGAGGCTGTGTATGAAAGTTTGCTTAGGAGAGTAACACGTCCTAGCCCAGTTAACGTCGATATTAGTTCTACAACTATATCACGTAAGTTAGGAGATCCCCACTTGATCTTTGATGTCGCGACATTCTTTGGAAATCGAAAGTGTTATAACTTGAGATACCATATATCAATTTGCGATATAAATAGATGTTATATAATCTAAGTATACGGAGTGTCACAGAGTATGTACTCAACCTCTCAGATTCACGCAGGATACTAAAAATGTACGAGCGTCATTTTATTGTACGGAATATTTTGTATGCCAGAAGGATGCGCGTATGATTTAAATGCGTAACTGACAATCCAATAAAAGTGCTTTGGAATAAACTAAGCTGAAATTGCTTTTCTAGAACCCTTTGGGAAAGGTTTAAGCTTTCATTCAAACGTTGCAACCTCAAAAATAAAATGTTTAGCCGAGTTTTTCGAAATGGTCCAAAAAGCAGAATAACTTTTACCTGGGGCAGAAACAACTTTTGATAATCTATTTAAAAGAATATGTAAACAAGGTTGCATCTGGTCACCACCAGTCAACTTTTTGAGGGATGTCCAACAAACCCTATTTTCAGGCAAATAACACTGGACAACAGATTTTAGTTTTTTAATTGTATCTTGTGAGAAAAGTGCACTTCTTTGTTAATTTTGGGGCGCTGAATCCAAAAATGACAATGAAATAAAAAAATTAGTTGCGGTTTAGAAAAAAAAAATTTTATTTATAAGGATATATTAAAAAAAGGATATATTAAAAAAAGTAACAAGATTCATATACTCATAAGAAACACTATATGCGCTGTCTTTTTGCTGTTCTTTTATGGATCGTTTCTGGAGCATCTCTACCAAGAGTCCAACAGTAGTCTGCAAACATGGAAGGATTCCACTTTCCTTGGTACCTTTTTTCCATTGTTGAAATATCCTGATGAAAACGTTCGCCGTGCTCATCACTTACGGCTCCGCAATTGTCAGGAAAAAAGTCCAGGAGTGAGTGTAGGAAATGTATCTTAAGAGACATATCACAGCCCATCTTTTGATACGAGGACAGCATATTTTTGACAAGGGTTTTATAGTTGTCAGCTTTTCTATTTCCCAAGAAATTAGTAACCACCAGACGGAAATCATTCCAAGCAGTTTTTTCAATACCTGTTAAAGTGTTTTCAAACTGTGTATCTTTCAAAATATTTCGAATCTGTGGCCCAACAAAAATACCTTCTTTAACCTTTGCCTTACTTAGTCTTGGAAATTTCTGACGCAGGTATTGAAAAGCAGACCCATCTCTATCTAATGCCTTGACAAAGTTTTTCATTAGGCCCAACTTGATATGCAGTGGTGGTAATAAAATTTTTTTCGAATCTACTAATGGCATATGCTGTACATTTTTTTTGACCTGGCTCTAGGAATTGACGAACAGGCCAGTTTTGTCTGGTGTAATGAAGTGCCTTTGCCCGACTGTCCCATTCACACAAAAAACAGCAAAACTTTGTGAAGCCTAGCTGCAGCCCAAGTAAAAGTGCAACAACTTTCAAATCGCCACAAATATGCCATTGGTGCTCATCGTATTTTATGCATGTCAATAGGTACTTCATATTGTCATATGATTCTTTCATGTGAACTGCATACCCTACAGGAAGAGATGGTAAAATATTTCCAATATGCAAAAACACCGCCTTTAAACTCAATGTTGAACTGTCTATAAATAATCTCCATTCTTCTGGGTTATAGTTTATATTTAAAGCCACCAGTAAGCCGTTAATGTTACTGCAGAAAACCAAGTTATTCTCCATATTGAAAAATGGTTCTAAGTCTTTGTGGCGTTTACGAAAAACACATACCGAAACATCGTCTTCTAACAAGTTCCACTGCTGCAGTCTTGATCCAAGTAACCCTGCCTTACATTTTATTTTGGAAATTCTAAATCTCTTACAAGATCATTTAATTCTGACTGCGTTATTTTGTGTGGTTGGTGGCATGACGTGCTCGGTATAAAATCAGGATCTCTTGACGTTGATGGCATATCTTATTCCTGGCGAATCACTCGATCGCCATGATCTGATTCGTTTTCTGATTCGCAAGTGTAGGATTCTGGGGGTTATGGAATAGGATTTTCGTCACTGTGAGGCACAGGTCTCATCGCAGATGGTATGTTTGGGTAGTTAATAACCGATTTTTTTTTCTTGGACATACCTGTGGCTTGTCCAACACAAGGTACCATGCAAAAGTAACAATCATTAATATGACTTGTAGGCTATCTCCAAACCATTGGGACAGCAAAGCGCATAGACCGTTTTTTGCCATTTAACCAGCTCCTCAGACTTGAAGCACATGTATTACAGCAGATGTGGGGTGCCCACTGTTTGTCTTGATCACCTAGTTTACAACCGAAATAAAGCTGATATGCCTTTGTTATTAGTGGAGTAATAGACCGTCTCTGAGACGCAAAAGTCACATCACCACACACGTAACAAAACTGATATGGATTGTTTACACACTTTCGAGACATCTTGCATGAACGCTGTCAGCCAACTGAGGAAAAAATGGCTAATATAAAACAATATAATGTACACGTATGTATAACGTAACACAATCATGCCGATTACATCATCTTTCCTTGCCGAATATAAAAATGTAGCACGTGCATTCTTGCGAATTACAGTATAGTAACACTGTCACAGCAGGAACACATATAATTACCGTATCTCTAAAACTTGAACTAATATTGAAAAAAATAAGGTTCATTCCGGTTTTAGCACATTAAAAATAGTAATATTTTGTTGATTTTATTTAGGATATTTTTTGGCTGTTTATCAGTGTAATTCGAGTAAAGAAATCGAAAAAACTGTCTCACGAGTGCAAGTTTTTAATCTCGTCTAGTAAGAATCTTGGACAGTATCAAACTCTCTGTATAACGTACTGCGTAGCTTGTGTTTAAAGACCAGGCGATGAAAATCGTAATCAGTGTGAAGCACAAAAAGCTGGAAAAACTCATGCAACATTTAAAGTGAAGACAACTCCGAAGCTTATTTGCAATAATTAGTCTTGGACATCTTTTATAGATAAAATGATAATTTTATTACTCTCACAGCCATATCCCGTGGAAAATTCATCCCTGATCCTTTATGATCTCTTTGATGGCACGTTAATATTTACGACGTTTGTTAATTATTTCCGATTGCTGCTTTGATGGCTCTAGTTCTTGAATTGCGATGGCAATTCCTTTGGTGCTTATTAAATTTTTTCAAGTGTGACGTCTTCACAGTGTCCGCTGTGCCTTGCAAATTTTTCTCGGTAGTCTTTTATCTTTCCAATTTGCAAGCATCATAGCTTTACTTGTAGCTAAAAAGTAACAGACAACAGCAATTTGTTTGTCGAATCGCGGATCAAATATTCGATAGATATTTTTCTGCATAGGGTTAAGGAAACGTTTCTTCTGTTTGTAAGGACTTGAAGCAGAGCCTTGATCTTGCAACAAATCTTATTAAGACATTGGAATCACTAGATATTTTTAAGATTATCTTTGCTGTATTTTTCCAGGTTAGGTACTTTTGAAAAGGCCAAGGTCAGGCCTTCACTAACTTTCAAGGTTATTTCAAGGTCTCTACTTTTGTTTCTTTTAAGTGAGTCCTCTTTTTGAACTTTTAACAAGGATTTGTATGGCGACCTTGAATTCAACCTTGTACCTCACTTTCAAACTCATCTCAAGACCAATTTTTTTCAACTGATAATCCTCCTCTTTGAGACACAAGCAATGAAAAATGCCACATTGTAATGCGTCCTTGTGTCCTATCATTTATTTATTTATTTATATACAGTTTGGGGTGTTAACAGGTACACCCAACACACACCCTCAGTGAACTAAAACTAAACTTACATAAAATATCGTATACATATACATATATTACATTATTGAATACTTCAATATTAATATTTTTTTATCCTCCGATATAAACTGAGTGAGTAGTTCTAATTATAAGCAATTAACTATTAATTTAACTTTTTTAATAAAAGGAGTATACATAATTTAACATTTACTTACGTTTAATTAAAACTGAAATCAAAATTAAATTGAAATTATACCAGAAATGATATTGGAGGTGATAACTTGAGTTATGTAAAAAAATAAAACATTTCTATTTTAGTCTGCCATAGAGCTGTAATACTCATACTTTAAAGCCTTTTTCAGGAAGGTCAAGCTGTTAAATAAATCTATATTACAGAAATTATTATGATTTTTTTGAGCCCTGAACAAAGGGGAATTAAGACCAAGATTGGTTCTACGGAACGGTATTCTAAACAGATGATAGGTTCTAAACGTTCTATCAGGAGTGTTAAAGTTCAAGTTTGCCAAAAGATCCGGACAGTCAGTGAGGCCATTCAACAATTTATGGACACAGCAAATGTCAGAAATCGTTCTTCTATCTTTTAAGGAAATCATATTGAACTGTTTCATAATTTGCGTATAATGATGATCTGTAACAGGTTGGTGAGTTTTATGTGCTAACATCTTAAAAAATTTGTGTTGAATTCTTTCTATCCTGACTATATGTACATTGTAAGACGGATTCCATATTACTGATGCAAACATCAGTTTGTTGTGTATATAAGCGTAGCACAATGAAAGAAGCGTTTTTGGGTTCGTAAATTATCTGCATGTCCTGTTTATGAACCCTAGTATTCTATTTGCATCATTTACGATGTGCTCTACGTGGGTGATGAATGAGAGTTTCTCATCAGGTCTTTTACTACATGAAGCTTTTCCAGTTCTGCCGTCCCTATCTTATATCTGAAATCTATAGTGTTCGCTATGTTTCTAGTAAGCCTCATGTAATGACATTTTGTTAAATTCAGGAAGATACTGTTTTCAGTGCAATACTTTTGCAGAGATTCCAAATCACTTTGAAGTTTTACACCGTCATTTACATTTCTAACAATAGTAAATATCTTTAGCTCATCATCATATAACAAATATTTACTGAAATGAAAAACAGAAGTAAGGTTGTTCATGTATATGTTAAATAACAATGGTCCTAAGTGACTACCTTGTGGTACGCCTGAAGTTACTAAGAATGTCTCCGAACGATACCCATTGATAGTCACCACTTGTTTACGATTACTTATATACGATGCTAGCCACTGCCATAATGGACCATCTACACCGACCTCAGCAAGTCTCTCCATCAAGATAGAATGATCAATCTTGTCGAAAGCCTTACTGAAGTCGGTATAAATAACATCCACCTGCAGTTTCTCATCTATTGCGTAAGAGGCATATTCTATAAAACTCATCAAATTCGTCTCTACAGATCTTTTAGGGAAAATCCATGCTGGTGTTCCGTAATGATATTTTTTTGTAATGTTTAAGATAGGATCATAAATCAGCTTTTCAAAAATTTTTGAGAAAATACAAAGTTTAGTGATAGGTCGATAATTTTCCACAAGATGTCTATCGCCTCCTTTATGAATAGGCAATATTTCACCTTCTTTCCATATCGTTGGAAAGACTCTTTGAGTTAATGATAGTTTGAAAATTAGGTGAAGTGGTAAACATAAGCTAGCGGAACAGTTTTTTATAAATACAGAAGGTATGCCGTCAGGGCCTACTGATTTTTTAATTTGTAAGGACACAATTTGTTGATATATTTTTTCAATGGATATTAAGGTAACATCAATAGGACTAGCATCCTTGTTTAAATAAAAATGTTTAGATTTAACATATAGACTTGCAAAGAAATCAGCAAAGGCATTACACACCCCACTTCCTGTTTTAACTTCATAGTTTGAATGATTTATAGAACTAGGTATAGAGACATGACATTTTTTCTTACTTGAAACGTATTTCCAAAAGTATCGGCTGTCGTTCAATATATTGTTTTCCATCATTGTTATGTATTCATCCAGGTTTTCCTTAATTAAGATATTTGATTTGGCTCTAAGGTCACAGAATATCTGATATGAGTATGGATCATTAAAACGTTTGTATAGTCTATGATACTTATTTTTTCTCTTAACTGTTTGTATTGTTTCAAGTTTAAAGTATATTGGGTATTTTCCTCGAATTTTATATGTTAGTGTAAATTTGTGAATAGTTTCATTGAGTATGTTATAGAATATGGCTACAGCTTCATCTACAGATTTGGTACTAAATAATTTTTCCCATTCTATGTCTAAAAGAGTATTATTTATGGAAGTATAGTCGGCTTTATTAAAGTTGTAAAGGCATCGGCTCTGGTGCATTAATGGCTTAAGTAAATCATGCTTAAAACAAAATGTAATAGCAGGATGGTGACTATCCTCAGGAACCAATATGTCAACCGAATTCGAAATATTATATATTGAACATTCGTTACTAAGTATCAAGTCTAATAAACGGTTATTTGAATTGTAAATTTTATTAAATTGCATTAACTGTAGATACGACAATGTGTCAAGTAAGGCACTCGTTTTCTCTTCAACATTAAGTGGCTCCATGACCTTGAAGGTGAGGTTTGACGTCAAACACCCTGATTTTTTCAACAACAATCCTGCAGGAATTTTTCGTAACCTTACATATTTGACCTTCATTAGACCTTCACATTAGAACTTGACCTTAGGTTTTAACACATATTCGAAAGTAGAGCTTTCCGTTACGAGGATTGCCATAGTCAAAGAATCAATCAGATCAAGTCAGTCAATCAGGCCTGTGCAGTACTTAGTATCCACCCATTCCACTTGTAGCGACCTCGAAGTCCATGCCCTATCCTTCCGACAGTACCAACCATCTGGCAACGTTGCTATGACTGACGTCATCCACTACTCATCCCTGTCACCCATTTCTATCAGTCAAGAGATGTCTTGCGTGGGTCGCGTGTATATCTATAATATCCTTCCGTATCATTCTAAGACTTAAAGACTTAATGTCTTATAGTTAGCTGGTAAAGAATTATATAACTTGATCGCGATAAATGTGTAAAAGACTTTCCAAAAAGTGACGTACGATGTATAGGAATGGAAAGTGTCCCAGATTAAGTGTAATTTGGTTTTCACAAGAATTAACGAGTATTAACAGTCTTAAAAATTCTATGCAACCATGAAATAATTGAATCCTCGATCTTTGAAGAAACGATACTATACTTCCTAAGACCAAAGATGGATCTGCAACAGTTGTTCTGAAGCTTCTGCAATATTGACTTGAAACCGAATATGCGCCAAAAATTGAGATTTACCCTCCTCCACCACGTACAACCTAACCCCATTTTTAACCACTGAAAAGATTATTCCAAGTAAGATCAGGAGCCTCTTTTTATTTTTTTTCTTCATTTTTTTTCCTGACTTCGCCGCTACATAAAAAAACATTTCTCAAATCTTTTGCATACACAATAGTTCCTCACCAGTGGCGTAGGAAGTAAAAAAAGATTTTCTGCTTAAAAAACAAATAACTTTTAAGGTCAAGTCCAAAATCACTACTGAACTCCTCGCTCAAAATTAGTAAATACCTAATCGTCATATTTTTCAGAAATATGGAAAAATACAGAGCCGTTTCATTACTTTTGATACATCCGGTATATTGAATCGCCAAGGTATCGCGGCATTCGGAAATCGCAAGTGCGGTCTGCAATCTTATCGTCATTATATTGCCAGTCAATGACCCTTTTTTGTATCATGTTTTTAAACTCACGATCAGCTAACAAAACGACAGTCACAGAGCAGTGCAAACTGCAATAGAACTGATCAACAGTACATTGAATTAGTTAGGCGCTAAGGTAGTAGTTGCGTTCCGTCACACAGAATTGCTTGATGCTTTTATAATCTTTAAAGGTTGCACAGAGTTTTGCATAGCTTAAATGAAATTTGTCTCTTTGTAACTTAGATTACACTGATCAACAGCCAAAAAATATCCTAAATAAAGTCAACAAAATATTACTATTTTTAATGTGCTAAAACCGGAATGAAACTTATTTTTTCAATATTAGTTCAAGTTTTAGAGATACGGTAATTATATGTGTTCCTGCTGTGACAGTGTTAATATACTGTAATTCACAAGAATGCACGTGCTACATTTTTATATTCGGCAAGGAAAGATGATCTAATCGGCATGATTGTGTTACGTTATACATACGTGTACATTATATTGTTTTATATTAGCCATTTTTTCCTCAGTTGGCTGACAGCGTTCATGCAAGATGTCTCGAAAGTGTGTAAACAATCCAGATCAGTTTTGTTACGTGTGTGGTGATGTGACTTTTGCGTCTCAGAGACGGTCTATTACTCCACTAATAACAAAGGTATATCAGCTTTATTTCGGTTGTAAACTAGGTGATCAAGACAAACAGTGGGCACCCCAAATCTGCTGTTATTCATGTGCTTCAACTCTGAGGAGCTGGTTAACTGGCAAAAAACGGTCTATGCGCTTTGCTGTCCCAATGGTTTGGAGAGAGCCTACAAATCATATTAATGATTGTTACTTTTGCATGGTACCTTGTGTTGGACAAGCCACAGGTATGTCCAAGAAAAAAAAATCGGTTATTAACTACCCAAACATACCATCTGCGATGAGACCTGTGCCTCACAGTGACGAAAATCCTATTCCAAAACCCCCAGAATCCTACACTTGCGAATCGGAAAACGAATCAGATCATGGCGATTGCGTGATTCGTCAGGAAGAACATATGCCATCAACGTCAAGAGATCCTGATTTTATACCGAACACGTCATGCCACCAACCGCACAAAATAACTCAGTCAGAATTAAATGATCTTGTAAGAGATTTAGAACTTCCAAAATGTAAGGCAGAGTTACTTGGATCAAGACTGCAGCAATGGAACTTGTTAGAAGACGATGTTTCTGTATGTGTTTTTCGTAAACGCCACAAAGACTTAGAACCATTTTTCAATATGGAGAATAACTTGGTTTTCTGCAGTAACATTAACGGCTTACTGGCGGCTTTAAAAGAAACTATAACCCAGAAGAATGGAGATTGTTGATAGACAGTTCAACATTGAGTTTAAAGGCAGTGTTATTGCATATCGGAAATATTTTACCATCTCTTCCTGTAGGGTATGCAGTTCACATGAAAGAATCATATGACAGTATGAAGTACCTATTGACATGCATAAAATACGATGAGCACCAATGGTATATTTGTGGCGATTTGAAAGTTGTTGCACTTTTACTTGGGCTGCAGCTAGGCTACACAAAGTTTTGCTGTTTTTTGTGTGAATGGGACAGTCAGGCAAAGGCACTTCATTACACCAGACAAAACTGGCCTGTTCGTCAATTCCTAGAGCCAGATCAAAAAAACGTACAGCATATGCCATTAGTAGATTCGAAAAAAATTTTATTACCACCACTGCATATCAAGTTGGGCCTAATGAAAAACTTTGTCAAGGCATTAGATCGAGATGGGTCAGCTTTACAATACCTGCGTCACAAATTTCCAAGACTAAGTGAGGCAAAGGTTAAAGAAGATATTTTTGTTGGGCCACAGATTCGAAATATTTTGAAAGATACACAGTTTGAAAACACTTTAACAGGTATTGAAAAAACTGCTTGGAATGATTTCCGTTTGGTGGTCACTAATTTCTTGGGAAATAGAAAAGCTGACAACTATAAAACCCTTGTCAAAAATAGGCTGTCATCGTATCAAAAGATGGGCTGTAATATGTCTCTTAAGATACATTTCCTACACTCACACCTGGACTTTTTTCCTGACAATTGCGGAGCCGTAAGTGATGAGCACGGCGAACGTTTTCACCAGGATATTTCAACAATGGAAAAAAGGTAGCGCATATAGTGATTCTTATAAGTATATGAATCTTGTTACTTTTTTTAATATATCTTTAAAAATAACAAGTTTTTTTATAAACCGCAACTAATTTTTTTATTTCATTGTCATTTTTGGATTCAGCGTCCCAAAATTAACAAAGAAGTGCACTTTTCCCACAAGTTACAATTAAAAAACTAAAATTTGTTGTCCAGTGTTATCGGAGTACAATAGCGCCAAAACGAGAACTTTCCTACCTTATGTGTAATGTAGGGCAGGCAAAAAAGACGCACTTACGGTCTCCCTAGTATTTTCTGTCCTTCAGAAAGCCTAGATTTCTACTATTCCGTGTCATCGTCACCGCACTCGTATTGTGAGGCTATGTTTTCTTTTTGAATTGTGAGAAATTTCAGGCTGATATAACAGGTGATATGGAACAAAAGCATGAATAATTTGATGAAAATAGGTTTTTGTAAAATAACCTCAAAACAGAGCGCCGACACGGCACGGGTATCATGTAAATAACCTACAAAACGTCAAAAAAAACCTATAAGATGTCAACTTGCAGACTAGGTAGTCTTTAGGGTGCAAACAGTTATTGCACGTTTGCTCACTAGGATCGTTGTGAACGTCCACCTAGGAAGGAATCACTCAACTAACCACACGCGTTATTGGTTGCATAGTTTTGTGAGGCTGAGTGATCCGTGTTTGTAGTTTTTATCTCTGAGAAGAACGTTGGTCGAATAACAAGATCGCATCTGGATGATTATGTGTATTGGTCGGCATTAGTATGAAATCAGTGATATTTGCTGTGTGAGATAATCACTACTGAATATGATGGGTTATTTATGTTGTGCTTTCTGAAGAGAGGTTATGTTCAAAGTTATAAATTACGAAAAACTGAGGAGAATTACGGGAAATCATCACCGCACCCGCGTGGTGTGTAATTACTGTTAGTATGTATATGGCTTGCAATTCGACAGTGTATAGTGAATATCTCTCTCATTTTTGAAATTCATCAAATTTGCATAGGTATGTAATTTCCAGAATGGTGAAGAAAAAGTGGATGCGCAACTAATTTCTAGCTTTGAGTCTCAGTTAAGTGTATTTGAGACAAGAACCCAATGTAATTATCATCAACACATACAACGTACAGCTTAGACCTCCAGTAATGGCATCTCAGAAGCAGATTTTACATCACATCAGAGCCAAAGATTGATAACAAGCCTCATGAAGTTTAGACAACACGTACGACTAAGTGCCAAGTCAACTTCTTGGCGAAAAAACTACATAATGTCAAAAAAACAGCATAATGTCAAAAAAAATCGGCATAACGTCACTTTTCAGGATCCGTGATACTCGTGCGGAACAGTTGAAAACTATGAAAATCAAGAAGGCCATAAAGCCTTCCTACAATTGCAGGAACGACTGACGATACGGCCGTCAGTCATTCGTTCATGCTATTTAATGCAAGCGTTTTCCTTTCCTTTATGAAAATCTCACACTGAGAAGACATTTGTACTGGAAAATCTTCAGTATCCGTAGTACATTTTTTAATTACTCTAAGAAACCAAATTATACGGTTTAAATAAACTGAATTTTCTGGAACCAGTTTAATTAAACAAATATACTATTAAACTGATTTGCCTAAAAATACTAAACCATGCTCCTATACTGCTTAGTCAGTATAGGTGTTTAGTTTATGGGTCCTCCTGTTGGTGTAGACTTTGTACTATTTGAAAATATTCTGCTTAAAGTGTCGTCGAATTTATTTATACAGGGTGCGGCAGAGAGGACAGACGTTTTTGGGATGGGTAGTACTCTCCGCCTCCGTCTACGAGAGAGGTGGGGAGCGTGCCGTTTGACTCGTGAGATCCTAGCATTATTTTACCAGTTGTCGTTGGACTGTGGAGCACCGCGTTTTCGCCTATGATTGTTTCGTCCGAAATAATGAGTCGGTCATCGTCGTACAGCGTGAGTTTCGTCGCCACTTCAACATTCATCGGAATAGAGCTGCTCCCTCTCGAAACACCATCCTTCGTTGGGTTGAATCACTTCGCGGGCGTGGTGAACTGATCAACAGAAGACCAAGAGGAGCGCCGCGAACAGTTCGAACTCCTGAAAATGTTGAACGCGTTCGACAGGTCTTTCTTCGCAGTCCGACTCGATTTGCCCGGAAACAGGCTGCTGCACTTCGCCTTAGTGATCGTTCGGTAATGCGAATTTTGCATATGGATCTCCGCTTTCACCCCTACAAATTGGCCATTGTGCAACAGTTACAGCCCGGAGATTATGCACAACGAATGAACTTCGCACGTGGGATGGAAGCACTGATCGATCAAAATGAGAACCTCATTTTGTTTATGAGTGACGAAGCCCACCTTCACCTAAACAGCATGGTTAACCAGCAGAATTGTCGTTATTGGGCTAATGAAAATCCGTAACAGTTACACGAAAGACCGCTGCACAGCCCAAAAGTCACGGCTTGGTGCGCTGTATCGCAAACTTGCATCATTGGCCCTTACTTCTTCGAAGGCGGTAATGGTCGTGATGTCCGTGAAGTCAGAGCGCTACGTCGACATGATTACTTACTTTACTTACTTACTTCTTTCTCCTTGAATTACGACGGCGACGTGTTCCAATCCGACGTGTGTGGTTTCAGCAGGATAGGGCGACCGCCCACACAGCCCGAGCATGGATATGTTCATTGGCCTCCTCGGTCTCCAGATTTATCCATATGCGATTTTTTCTTATGGGGACACCTCAAGGCTAGAGTATACGAACAAGCCCCGAACTCTGGATGAATTGAAATGCGAAATTCGCGTGGAAGTCGTCCAAGTTCAGAGAGCGATGTTGGAGAGAGTCTACGCGAACTTCCAAGAACGCCTCCAACACTGCATCAACGATTTCGGCCACCACATGCCTGATGTGATTTTCCACACTTGACTGTCTCAAATGCTATTTCCTTGTGAACCTGATTCCATCAATAGATTTGTTTTCGAGTAAAAATTAAGTATTTTATGATTTTTTTAAAACCGTCCATCCTCTCTGACGCACCCTGTATATGTAAATGCACCGATGGCGGGTGAGCTCAATAATGTTCTATTATTAGAAATAAAAGTACAACTTTTGTTCACATAATCAAATGGCGTTACCCAGTTTCAGGTATCCCCTTCCCTGCCTTCTGAATTTAAAACGAAGAATTCCTTCTAATAAATGATGATATATTTTAGACTATTTCTAGACAAACAGACAAATAGTTGGTAAAACTTGATAACATATATAATAAGTTCACAACCAAAGGAAAATAGAAAATATCGAATTTTGTTGGGGCTATAGAATTTTGATTTGGAAACAGCAACTATCAATATCAAGTTCTCACTGATCAACAGCCAAAAAATATCCTAAATAAAATCAACATAATTTTACTATTTTTAATGTGCTAAAACCGGAATGAAACTTATTTTTGCAATATTAGTTCAAGTTTTAGAGATACGGCAATTATATGTGTTCCTGCTGTGACAGTGTTAATATACTGTAATTCACAAGAATGCACGTGCTACATTTTTATATTCGGCAAGGAAATATGATGTAATCGGCATGATTGTGTTACGTTATACATACGTGTACATTATATTGTTTTATATTAGCCAGATCAGTTTTGTTACGTGTGTGGTGATGTGACTTTTGCGTCTCAGAGACGGTCTATTACTCCACTAATAACAAAGGCATATCAGCTTTATTTCGGTTATAAACTAGGTGATCAAGACAAACAGTGGGCACACCACATCTGCTGTAATACATGTGCTTCAAGTCTGAGGAGCTGGTTAAATGGCAAAAAACGGTCTATGCGCTTTGCTGTCCCAATGGTTTGGAGAGAGCCTACAAATCATATTGATGATTGTTACTTTTGCATGGTACCTCGTGTTGGACAAGCCACAGGTATGTCCAAGAGAAAAAAATCGGTTATTAACTACCCAAACATACCATCTGCGATGAGACCTGTGCCTCACAGTGACGAAAATCCTATTCCAAAACCCCCAGAATCCTACACTTGCAAATCAGAAAACGAATCAGATGATGGCGATCGAGTGATTCGTCAGGAAGAAGATATGCCATCAACGTCAAGAGATCCTGATTTTGTACCGAGCACGTCATGCCACCAACTGCACAAAATAACACAGTCAGAATTAAATGATCTTGTAAGAGATTTAGAACTTCCAAAATGTAAGGCAGAGTTACTTGGATCAAGACTGCAGCAGTGGAACTTGTTAGAAGACGATGTTTCGGTATGTGTTTTTCGTAAACGCCACAAAGACTTAGAACCATTTTTCAATATGGAGAATAACTTGGTTTTCTGCAGCAACATTAACGGCTTACTGGCGGCTTTAAATATAAACTATAACCCAGAAGAATGGAGATTGTTTATAGACAGTTCAACATTGAGTTTAAAGGCAGTGTCATTGCATATTGGAAATATTTTACCATCTCTTCCTGTAGGGTATGCAGTTCACATGAAAGAATCATATGACAATATGAAGTACCTATTGACATGCATAAAATACGATGAGCACCAATGGCATATTTGTGGCGATTTGAAAGTTGTTGCACTTTTACTTGGGCTGCAGCTAGGCTACACAAAGTTTTGCTGTTTTTTGTGTGAATGGGACAGTCGGGCAAAGGCACTTCATTACACCAGACAAAACTGGCCAGTTCGTCAATTCCTAGAGCCAGGTCAAAAAAATGTACAGCATATGCCATTAGTAGATTCGAAAAAAAATTTATGACCACCACTGCATATCAAGTTGGGCCTAATGAAAAACTTTGTCAAGGCATTAGATAGAGATGGGTCAGCTTTTCAATACCTGCGTCAGAAATTTCCAAGACTAAGTGAGGCAACGGTTAAAGAAGGTATTTTTGTTGGGCCACAGATTCGAAATATTTTGAAAGATACACAGTTTGAAAACACTTTAACAGGTATTGAAAAAACTGCTTGGAATGATTTCCGTCTGGTGGTCACTAATTTCTTGGGAAATAGAAAAGCTGACAACTATAAAACCCTTGTCAAAAATATGCTGTCATCGTATCAAAAGATGGGCTGTAATATGTCTCTTAAGATACATTTCCTACACTCACACCTGGACTTTTTTCCTGACAATTGCGGAGCCGTAAGTGATGAACACGGCGAACGTTTTCATCAGGATATTTCAACAATGGAAAAAAGGTACCAGGGAAAGTGGAATCCTTCCATGCTTGCAGACTACTGTTGGACTCTTGGTAGAGATGCTCCAGAAACGATCCATAAAAGAACAGCAAAAAGACAGCGCATATGGTGATTCTTATAAGTATATGAATCTTGTTACTTTTTTTAATACATCCTCAAAAATAAAAAGTTTTTTCTAAACCGCAACTAATTTTTTTATTTCATTGTCATTTTTGGATTCAGCGCCCCAAGATTAACAAAGAAGTGCACTTTTCCCACAAGATACAATTAAAAAACTAAAATTTGTTGTCCAGTGAGATTTTTAATATCATTCAGTAAAATGCAATTTGTTTTTTTAGATTCCAAATATCCAAATATAGTACCCCTTTAAATCTAAAGAAAATAATTCATTAAAATTAAACAAACACCTTTATCTAAGCAAATCACACAAATTTAATGAATATAATTAAACTGTTTTATTTGGAGTCGGTAAACTCATTTTAATGGATCATTAATTTCACTTAAATTTGTGTAATCAATTTAAGTAAATGGTCTAATACAGGGTGCGCCATATATTACTTTTTTTCCTATTGGATAAATCAACACGCTTTTTACAAGGTGAAACGGATTTTTTTTATTGAGAAATGAAGGTTGGCTTATGCCATTTATGTATCAAAAATAACATCAGTCATGTGACCACCGCGGCTTCGTTTACATGCCAACATCCGAACATCAAAATTTTCAATGACTTTTCCCAGAACAATCGGGCCTATGACCGCAATTTCAGTCCGAATATTGCGCTTTAGGTCTGGAATTGTCCGGGGACCACTCGCATACACTTTTCCCTTCAAAAATCGCCAAAGAAAATAGTCAAGAGGTGTTAAATCGCACGATCTCGGGGGCCAACTGACATCTGAATTTCGTGAAATTCTGGTGTCTTGAAATTTCGTGTGCAATGAGGCGATTGTTTGGCGAGATGTGTGAGCCGTTGCTCCGTCTTGATGAAACCAAGTTCGTCGGCACCAATACGATCCAATTGTGGCCACAAAAAGTCTGTTAACATGCCGCGATAACGTTACCCGTTGACGGTAATGGCCTTTTCTTCAGCATCTTCAAAGAAGAATGGTCCAACGATGCCACCCGCCCATACGGCACTTTTTCAGGATGGAGAGGTTGCTCATGATATTGGTGTGGATTTTCAGCCCCCCAGAATCTGCAATTTTGCTTATTTACGTACCCATTGAGGTGAAAATGAGCGTCGTCAAAAAAGAGCACTTTGGCCGAAAATCCGTCTTCTCTTTCCAGCATCCAATTAACACAAACACGCCGCTGTTGATGATCTGCCGGCTTCAATCCTTGTGTTAGTTGGATTTTGTATGGATGGAGGTATAAATCAATGTGTAAAATCCGGCGTAAAGTGGTCTCACTAATTCCCAATTGTTGCGAACGGTGCCTAGTCGAGGTGATTGGATCTTCTCGCACACTTTCGCTCACTGCGGCTATGTTTTCACGATTACGAGCTGGACGAGCATGTTTGTGTGTTCTACGACCTTCAGCTGAACCAGTTTCCTCAAAACGATTAACAATCCAACGAATTCCAGGCTCTGTAGGGCGTCCATGTCGGCCAAAACTAGTTCGAAGTTTGCGAAACGTATTTTTAATATTTCGACCGTTTTCGTAATAAGTTTGGATAACCAAAATGCGTTGTTGTGTTGTAAACGAATCCATGACTATAAATGGCATACCTTTGACAGTTCATTTATGCATAGCACATGACTTTTGGCTCACATGATAACACATAAACTTATAGGTAACGAAAAAGTAATAGATGGCGCACCCAGTAGATGTAGCTAAGGAATTGTGTACTGGTTTAATTGCAATAGTTTCGTAGGCCAAGTAAACTCTTTTAAAAATCGAAGTTTAGTTAAGCTAATTAAACTTGTTAGCTATAACATAGTTAATTGTGTTTCTTAATAGTCCTAATTAAAATGTTGATTATTTTGATTAATTTTTTTCTCAGTGCAGATTCATACCTTCCACTGTCGATTCGCCACAATTAGATGGGGTCCCTCAACAAATTTTGATTTGAGACCCCTCAGCGGCAAGCCAAACCACTGCTACACTGGTTTGTCTCAACGCATGCGTATCATTTCCACGGATTTCTGAAATATCTTACCTCGTATATCTTCGCAGACGAGCAAAGGGAGTCATAAAGGTCCTTATCCCTATCAGCGTAGTTCCTCAGCTTCTTTGGTCGCGCACACGTTGACCTCTTCATTTTAGAAAAAAAAGACAGTTCTCACGCGAAAAAATGTTCTCACACTTCGGACTCACGGACGACACGACTGACATGTGGCGGATGGCAAATATTTAGAATACACATTTTTCAGCAAATGATGAGACGAGATCAACTAATAGAATGTTGTGTTATTGTTCGAAGCGAATGCGATGATACGATAGGCTGCGGATACCGGTAGATATGCGCTTGTTAGTTTACGCTTTTGAGCATTTATACTGATTGTTTTATCTGATTGATATAACATCCGTCACCGATGCCTACAGGTGTGGAAGAGATGACCGTTCACGCTTGACAGTAATTACTGGTTATTTGTGAATGCAGGGCGTAGTTTTAAAGTTTATGGACCTCGGTATAAGAGTAGGACCCGTAACGGGAAGCCAAGAAACATAAATGCTAATTATACCCAAGATACGTATCTACGATCGGTAATGATTAACATAAAAAATTCGGAGAAGCGTTCAAGTGGATAATGTAGCACCTGATATGTTTTGTGGTTTGCCTGCTGATAAGATTCCATGGTCGTTTTACCACTAAAGCTCGAAAGAATACTGCACAAGCTTTATCTAAAGCAAATAAAACCATGGGCGCCTATAATAACCTCAAATCGCTTAGAAACCGTGCTCTTAACATGATCCGGAGGGATATAAAGACATATTGATAATTTGGCAAATGAAAATGATTCAAAAAAAATTGTGGAAGTCTCTCAATCAACTTGATATAACCTTTTGTAGTAAACCAACCCTTCTAGCAAGCTTTAATCACCCGACCATAATTAATGACTGCTTTATGTCTATACCTACAAACCTGTTGATTCACTAGTTTGCGAGAACTATTTCAAATATAAATTAAGCTCTGAATATATTTTTTCATTGAATAAGATTAGATCAAATGACGTATTACAGGCAATAAGGAGAATAAAATCTGATCCAGTTTTGCCTGCCAGTTATTCTCCGTCACATCGTCCACATCCTTAACGTCTGTTTGGAAAAAGGCTACTTTCCGAACACATGGAAGTAAGCTCAAATTATTCCAATTCCTAAAAAAATGAACCCCACTGAGTAAAATGATGTCAGACCTATCAGTTTATTACCAATGTTATCCAAAATTTTATAAAGAACGGTAAAGTTCCAATTGACCGTTTACGCAGAAAAATTCTTTATACTTTTCAATACTCACTCCGGTTTCAGAAAAAATTATAGTGCAACATCTGCCTAACTCAATCTATAAGACAATATTTTAAGTGCCTTAGGTAAGAAAATGGCTAGCGCTAATCTCTACAGACTATTCGAAAGCCTTTGACAGCATCAATCATAAATTATTACTTGCTAAATTAAATTACTTAGGTCTTGAGAGTGTATCTCTTTCATTTTTCGACAGTTACCTTCATCAACGATCTCAGTGTGTTTTTCTCAACCAAGAAATGTCTCCAGTGACAATAATTCCCTCAGGCGTACCTCAGGGCTCTGTATTGGGGCCGCTGCTGTTCCTAATATATACGTTCGACTTAAGCAAAAGTATTGATAATTCTCATATTCAGTCATTTGCAGACGATACGCAATTGCTCCATTATTATAACCCAGATAATGTCAATAATACTACTAAAATTTTACAAAACGATATTAGTAAATTAATTAAATACTCTTCAGATCACAATCTACTTATTAATCCACAAAAATCTGAAATTTTATTATTTTGCGCAGAAAGAAAAACATACAATGTAACACGGCTCTTGAACTTTCAGATAAATAACTAAATTTTGCAATTTTCTGATTCTGCAAAAACTCTTAGTGTTGTTTTTGATACAAAATTAAGGTTCATTGAACATGTTAAAAGTCTCTCCCAGAAAACCTACCAACGGCTACGTACTCTTATAGCAAGCAGGTATACCAAATTTTCAGTTGCATAAAGATCTATGTGAGGCATTGGTCATATCTATACTAAATTATTGTAATATCGTATACTACACTTGTTTAAACATGTTCACTAAAAACGTTATTTAAGTTATTCAAAGCAATTGTATGCGTTTCATCTTTGGCTTACGTAAATTTGATCATGTATCAGCGAAATATCCCGTTCTAAACGGTTAAAGCTTAATGGCATGGTCAAGTACAACTATCCAGTTTTTGTTCACAAATTGCTGCTCACGTCTAAACCCTCTTACTTGAGGGAAAAATTTTCATTTAATAATGTAGAACTCTCAGAGAAAATAATATTAGAATACCCCAGCATACGTCCACACTTCTTAATCGTAGTTTTTCTTACAATGTTGCTATTATTTATAATGACCTTCCTAAAGTATATAAAGAATTTTCATTACCTGTGTTTAGACAAAAAGTTAAAACACTATTACTCAACCCTTCAAACATATAATGGTAATTATTCATTTCTTTTTTATTCCGTATTTAATTCAGGTTCATAATTTACTTGGGTTTGGAAAGTATGCTTTTTTCTATTTTTAATTTTTACTTTGGATGTAATGAACCAAATCTGTTTGTGGATAGTGTATACTTTTGAACATCTGCTAGCGAATACTCGTATATGGGTAAGTGTAAGAGTAGCAGCGTGCTAAACTTCGCCATGTAAGTCTGACATTTGGCTATACTACAATGTAATTGTGGATAAATAAAGACGCATATTATTATTATATAAAATATGTTATACATCAACATTGACAAGCCTTAGTTATTACAGAAAAGCAGAAGTTTCTGGGTAGGCCTTGAAATTATCAGATAGTCATTTGTTTCGTATACCAGACCATACCTCAAATTGAACATAGTAACAGAGTTTATAAAACTGAGAAAAAGATAAACAGATCGACTATGTACAGAGAAGGGTCAGGCTTTGCCTGCAAAATAACAGACAGCATTTTCATCATCTGCCATGATTTATGTTTGCTTATTTATGATTATTATTGTTATTACCATCAATAAAATTTTCATTTTGTATTCAGGTCTACCCACACCTTATAATTTTCATGTAACAATAAGTTCCAATATAATATCCATATGAAAAAACAGAACAGAAGAAAGCTCGAATTGAAATTTGTCTTTGCTGTCTTGAAAAATAAGAAGTAACAAGGATTTCATGCAATTTATTTTGAAATCTCTTCTCAAATAAGGTCAGGAAAAAATAAAGTTTCTAAAATAACTAAGGCTTAGCAATGTCAATATATGACGTATTATACATTTTCGGAATTAAGAAATTTAATTCATGTGGGTAAGAGTTCAATACAGGGCCCATTATAAACAACAAAATTGGTGCTGGAGGAAAAGAGACGGATCGTCATATTGTAGTTCTAACTATGCCATTTTGTAGAGGAGGAAAAGTGACAATGCTAATGTGCATTTCTTTCTTTGAAATCTCACTACAAAGTAAAAAAATGATTTTCGGAGAATTCGTTTTTTCCGTCTCTTTTCTTTTCCCCCACTAAAGTGACTTCGTATCTCTTACAGTTTCCGGGATCTCAATGGTGAAAATCTAATTTGAAACACTCGGTATATAAGTGAACCCCTAATTTTCATATCAATTCAAGAAATAGGTTATAAATCATCATGCTTTGCTGCAAATACCTATTCTACACGTACACAAAATTTGCATCTATGGCACAAACTCCGCATATCGGAATCCTGTTTCTCATCTACCTTGTAAATATACTAAGTGACATATAAACCCGAACACCCAGTTTAAATGGTTTTATTTTAAAAAAAAATTGTATAAGTACTTAATGAAGCATAATAATTAAATGATCAAAATTTCAAAATGATTGCACTGCTTTAAAGCCCTTTGACCTTTAATAATGTGTGGATGCACCCTGATGTGCTACGCATTCTCCAACGCGCCTAGGCATGCTTCTGATCAGGTGGTCAATGTCCTCCTGTGGTATCTCATTCCAGGCAACCACCAACTCCTCTCGAAGTGCTTCTAGAGTCTGAGGAGGACGTTGCAAATTGAGCAATCTCCTACCCATCATATCCCACACCTGCTCAATTGGGGATAAGTTGGGAGATCTTGGTGGCCATGGTAACAATGTGACATCATTAGGTTGAAAGAAGTCTATTGTGACTCTTGCAGCATGTGGTCGGGCATTATCTTGTTGGAAAGTTGGATCTGCCAGGGTGTCAAGATAGGGTAAAAGATGGGGTTCTAGAACTTCGTGGATATAACGCTGCGCGTTCATGTTACCTCTGATGAGGATTAAAGGTGACCTGGAACCATAAGCTATAGCACCCCAAACCATAACTCCAACAGTGTGATGAACATGTCTTTCAACAAAAAACTGTGGATTCCTCCTTTCACCACGTCGCCTTCTAACCCTGGCACGACCATCGTGCATGTCTAAACAAAATGGAGACTCGTCACTAAAGACAATACTGTTCCATTCCTGATCCCAGAGTGACCGTTGTCTGCACCACTCAAGGCGATTACGTCGGTATTCTCGAGTTAAAGGGAGGACCCAGTGTGGCCGGTATGAAAACAAGCCAAAACTTCTCATTCGTCGGTAAACACTTCGCATGCCAATAGGTCTTCCGTGTTCTGCAAACCATTCATTTGCAATGGACCTGGTAGTGCAGAAACGGTCCCTTAAGGCCAATAATCGTAGGCGACGATCTTCACGGTCTGTTGTTCTACGGTGGCGTCCAGTGCCCCTTGCTCTTTGCGTACGGCCTTCTCGAAGCCATGCCTGACAACACCTAACCACAGTGTCTACACTTCTTTGCACTCTAACTGCAATTGCCCGAAAAGAAAGTCCAGCTTCCCGAAGTCCCACTATACGGCCCCTATCAAACTCACTAAGTTGACGAAATCGTACAGCTCTCCGAACTCTAGGCATCGTAACCGATCGTAAAGGATGTCAAGAACCAAAATCCGCCAACGTTGATTCTTTACTGCGGCTGAAATATTCATTTTTAGAGCCTTAGTGAATTAAAAAAAAGCAGTATAAAAACCGGAATGTCAAACTGATAAGGCTGAAAATTTTTTCACTTATTATTTACAGTAAGATAAATACATTCACCAACTTTTATTAAAATAAAACCATTTAAACTGGGTGTTCGGATTTATATGTCACTTAGTATAATTTAACCCAATTAAAAAAAAAAAATACTTGTGAAAATTGTAAAAAGATAACGGTTGTTAAGCGAATAGTTTTTAAAAAAAATGTCTAATTACCACTCATTGTAGACATATTTTTCTCTTTCTGTTGAGAATTATGGATAAAATAGCAAAATGGTCGAGACACCAGTAAAATATAGGGATTTTGCCCTTAAAAGCATCGAGTTTTTGTATTGTACCAGTCAAACTAGATCGTTGCCGTACAAAATTCTACTTAATAAATTAGGTGAGAAGACATAAATGATATGAGAGGGAACGCTTTTTCTTTAACAAACATCGGGTAAATGTTCAATTCTAGCGCAGAATCGATAAGCGATGGTAACTTATCTCCTACAAAAACAACAGACACCCTCATGCTCACTTATCGCATTGGGGGCTGAACGTCTTTTGGGCGGAAATGTCTACTCTTGGTGGTTCTGGGCTTCGTTGCTTTTACACGATGTTTTTTCAAAATTGTAATCACGGCTTCACGCAAAACACCGTATAGTATCGAAGATAAGAAAACAAATGAATTTTCGTCTGGAAGATTGAACATCAAACATGTTGCCATTGCCAGCTATAAGTCGTATTTTGAAAATGGCCATTGCGGTTGAAACGTTAATAAAAAGAGAGAATTATAACATATACGCATGACAAATGTCAAAAGAGGTTGTCGTTAACATCTGCGTAACCTTAAGGATAACCATCGCCAATTCTGCTCTACCACCCTAGTATGTGGTCAGAAAGGTGGGCCATGAATGGTCTTCTCAAACAAGCTATGTATAGATTTTTTCTTGCAAACACTCAGCTGATATACACAGAAATCCAAATATCACTGACGAGGTAATGTGTATGAGAGAAACGTGTGTCGATTGCTTGGTGGTGGCGTGGTGCTTCTATCTCTTCCTAAGATACGTATTGCATTTCGCTCATTCTCGTACACATTACGACGTCACTCGTATATGGATTTCTCTGTATGCAATTTTATACCTAGGGTTTGAAGTTTTTATTTTGCAAATAACACTTTCAGATATCAAGTTGCATGAAGCCAAATTTCTGAATGCAAGAAAAATCAGATCTGGATTGATCGACTTTAGAGTAGAGTAAGGTACAAACGCTGTTTGGTTCTTTTATTACCATTATTTGTCTAGGGTGAGGAAAGCTTCTCATCAGAGATACAAGGTTAACAATTACGATTCTTCAGTATTGAAAAACATAAGCTACCCTTGAAGTGGACTAAGAATTTGACAACAGCTTAATAAGCTACCATAAAAAGAACCTCTCCTAATCTTGTAGTGGCTTGTAAATAATGCGTCAAGTAGGTGGACTCTGCACTACCCAGGCAAAGCTGTCATCACCGGTGCAAGGGAGACGAGCTTACACATTGCATAGATCTTATAGTTACGTTCAGGATACTTCATGGTTTGATGGGCACCAACCTCATGCATCTATACCGTCTGTCGCGCAGCAATCTACGCGGACACAACTTCAAACTGCATAAGGAGCCATTTAAAACAACAGTCCGACAGTGGTTTCTTCCCAACCGCATATTCAACACCTGGAATAGTTTACCTGAAAGTGTGGTTGGTGCTACTTCAGTTAATAGCTTCAAAGTGCAGTATGATAGCCGGAGGAGTATACAAACTTTATAGCTATGAACTGTCTTTTTTTATTTTTTTCTATTTGATGTATTTGTGTTACGTGTCCGTACACTATATTTACTGCATGAGCTTATAGTACTGTGTACTCTGCTCATCTCAATTATCATAATAATAATAATAATAATAATATTTAGCATGTTGTTTTGTAAAATTTTGAACATTTTCAGGATTCCCCCACCCTGGAAAAATTTGATAACCCCGCTCTTCAAAGGGTGTTGCGGAAAATACACCTTCACAAAAAAATTAGCCCAACTGACAAGAATTCCTAGAGGCACACGTATTCTACGTTTGTGCATGGATGTTCGTTAAGTTCACAGACATAAATCCTTTAGTTTCCTCTTGCATTTTCTCGACAACGTACGAGTATTCTCCATAAGCTAAAAATGATGCTTTCGTCCATGGACAGCTGTTTTGTACTCTTTAGCTACTCATCAGCATGGCTTAGGCTTGGTCTCTCGTCTCTGGGAGAATAAATGACGACGCTGAGGTGTTAAACGTCCATAACGTTACAGTTTTAATGATACCGACTCACAGGTTGAATAAGGTTATTCAATGGACTGCCACAGAGCTTAAGATATATTAAGAAAAAAAGTCTACTACCCTGAAAAGCATACTATTCCCTCAATGATGTCAATATATGCTCTTAAATGCACTTGGAAGTTAGCCATCAATTTAATTTTATTTTATGTCATTTTCTCTAGTTTTTTCAATTATAATTTTGTTATCCAGTCAGTTATGTTCTTATTCACATTTTAACCACAAACTTTTCAGATAGATAGATAGATAGTCTTTATTGTCTTTTGGTCATAAATAGCTATGACATAAGACTTGTCAACATTACATATACAATACATAAGTATGCGATATGCAAAAAAGAACAGGTGGTTAATTAAAACAGTAATTGAGATAATAAATAATAAACAAATAAATAAATAAAATAGGAGTCATGACAAACACAAACAAATTCTTGATGACATCTAACGAACATGAAAAAAAATCAATTTTAAATAAATAAAAACAATTGAGCACGTAAAATGTCTAGAAGAGAAGCAATAAATAGACTGTTTCTTTTCCGTTAAGCTTAATAAATAAATAAAAGAATAAATAAATAAAATTAAGCAGTTAGGTATTCGCCGACGGTGTAGTAACACTTTTCTGATAGATATCTTCTCAGACGTTTCTTTAATGTCAACATATTAGTGCTTCTGCGGAACTCAATTGGTAGTTTATTGTAAATTTTTGTACAGGCATAGAGTGGTGATTTCTGAAACTGGGCTGTTGCGTGGACTGGTATACTTAAGTCAAAACCTATTCTGGTGTTGTAGTGCCTGTTAACTGTATTGTTTTGAATAAAACTGGTCCTATGTTTAAATGCGAAGAGGGCGCATTTATATATATATATATATATATATATACATGGATATTAATGTTAGCAGATTATATGTTCTGAAAATATCTTTACAAAAGTCTCTTTTGTTGATATTGAAAATCAGCCTGAGTACTCTTTTCTGTAAGATGAAGACTCTGTTGTTCATGACTGCTTGTCCCCATAGTATTATATTATTGCTAAGATGCGGGTAAGCCAAGGCGTAGTAGATATCTATAAGAGCTGCTTGGGAGATGTTTTGTTTGAGTTTCAAGATTGCAAAGTATGCACTATTGAGTTTCTTAATGAGATGATTCACATGTGACTGCCAGCCCAACTTCCCATCAATATGAGTTCCTAAGAATTCGGTTCCGTCTGAGAAGATGCGGTTATGCAACCGTGGTTTGCTATTGCAGAAATGCACATACATTTTTTAATCAGCGTTTAGAATAAGGCGGTTTGATACACACCAGTCGTTCATTTCTGTTTCAACTCGCTCAATTGCTTGGAGCAGGTCAACTGGTGATGCGGCACTAACTACTACTGACGTATCATCAGCGTAGTTGACCATATGGCCAGATAGTTATAGGTCGTTCATAAACAAAATGAACAGGAGTGGCGCTAGTACCGAGCCCTGGGCTGCACCAATGCTTATGTCATACACCCCCGACGAAGAACCATTCACTCTTGTTTTAGGCTGTCTGTTTGATAGAAAAGAAACAAGCCAGCGTAAAAGAAAGTCCCTAATACCGAGGTTATACAGCTTCTGCTCGACGAAGTTTATGTCTATTATATCAAATGCCTTCGAAAGATCGAAAACAAGCCTGCAGCATATTTCAGTGCGTTGTATTTTATTATACTTACTACAAATTTATGTGCTTTTTTAAAATGTGTTTTCTTTTTATGAACGTGGTTTGTGCGTATATTGTATACAATGTTGCCAGGACTAGTGAAATTTCACTAGATCTAGTGATTTTTGAACAAGTTTAGCGATTTAGTGAAAACTTTTGTTAAATGTCATACATCCAGTGATTCTTTGAAAGGTTTGCAGCAAACAAAAAAAATTGAAAAATACAATGAAAAAATATAGAAATGCATCGAAAAGTTGGTAAGATGCGTATACAATTATATGCATTGCAGTTTTAAAAGATTCTCGGAATTTCACGAATTTCAAACATTTTTTAACATCAAACACCACAAATTATTGCATTCATCACAGACCAGGTGGCTGTCACTGATTTCCGCTGTAAGTGGAATTATTGAACAATATGATGCTCTAGAGAATTATTTTAAAATTGAAGCATTTGATGAAGTTTCACTAGCAGCGGAAATCCACGACATGCTTAATAATAAATTAAATAAACTATATCTTCTTTTTTTGCAATTTATATTACCGCCTTTTGTTCCATAAAATCAGACTATTTAAGAAATACAGATATAGTTAATGTTCACTATCGAAATCCAGAACATTTTCTTTCTATGGAAAATGTTTACTTGGGTCCAAAAGTATTGGAAGAAATGAATAATCCTTTTTTAACCGAAAATATCAAACATAAGCGATTGCCCTTTAATTCCCGAGAAGTACATATTCTCAAACTAATAGCTTTTGTATAGCAGGTTTTCAAATATAGTTAAAGACATTAACAATTTGGATAAAGAGTTTAGGCAGTTGAAGTTTTCTGAATGTGATTTTTCGCTTGGTGAAATTCAATTCTGGAAAAACATAAGCAATATCAAAAAACGGGATGATAGTCTCGCATACCCAAAGCTTGCCAATTTTGTTCAAATCTTATTTACATTGCCACACAGTAGAGCAAGTGCGGGAAAGAATATTTTTTTACATTCATTTAAACAAAACCAAACTGCGTAATCGACTGCGTGCTACGACAATGAGTGGAATTTTACACAGCAAAAGTCTAATTGCTGCAGAAGATAAAAGCAGCTTTTTCCAATTTCAAGCACATTATAAAAAAAATAATAATAAAATGTACTCGTAAGAATGTCATTCTTTTTAAATTTGTTTATTTCAATGTAGTTTTAAATAAATTATATTTAATTTCGTTTTATTGTTACGTTTTTAAGCTTTGAAATATATTTGGTGTTTTGTTACTTTTGTCTGATGGTTTTGTATTTGTGGCTTCCTTTAAGAGTCTGCCCAAATTTACGTTTTTGTTGTTTATCTTAAGAGTGTTTTAGGAATCTTTTTACACAATAATATGTACTCGAAAGAAAGGCATTCTTTTTTAAATTCATTTAGGTTAATGTAGTTTTAAGTAAGATATATTTAATTTCATGTTTACTGTTACATTTTTAAGCTTTCAAACATATTTGGTGTTTTATTACTTTTGTCTGTTTATATTTATGGTTTATTTTACGTGTCTGTTCCAATGTACGTTTTTGTTGTTTGTTTTCAAAAGTAAAGCCTTAAAAATTAAAAAAATATTTTATTTTATTATTTACTTCTATAGGTATATAAAAAATATATAGATAAAAAAACTAGTGATTTGTTATTCAATCTAGAGATTTTTTAGCAAAACTTCTAGTGATTTTTATTTTTTGAACCTGGCAACATTGATTGTATGTATTACATTTTGACGTATTTCTCAATGATCGATTGAATGAACAATTTCTATCTATCTAACGAACGTAAGCATCGCAACTATCCTCTATCCAGGAGGTACGGTCTATTGAAATAAGATAGTGCAATGCGCCATCTATCACCAAAATCGACCACTGCGAGAGTGCATAGCAGCTACTTGTGGGAAGTGCAAAGATCTCAGTACGCGTTTAATAGCCCAGCCACTATGTGACCGCTAGATGGCTGTCGACAGTATGGTCTAGGCTAGGCTTGATCGCTCGTACAACGAATGAAAGCATAGCGACTATATGCTATGCAAAGTGCGTAATCTAAAGAAATAAGATTTTTAACCCTCAGCCCGCCGCCACTGTAAATATTTGTCGTACAGAGGCGCTACGGATTATCGGACACCCCGACTAGCTAACCAACGGCAGTTAGTATCACGGTTTTCTTGTAAAGTGCATCAAAAAATGAAACTGAAAAACTTGAAACTTTCCCCGAATACAATACTTCCTCGCCACTAAGTGTGGGAAATAGGGCAGAAGATAGTTTGAGGCATATCAAATTCAAAAGTTTGGAAGCATCACAGACCACAAACATGGGAATTACCCATTTAATGAAGATACCAATAATAAATGAAGGGTACAGGGGCAACAGATGGAACGGCATAAAGACCAACTTTTGTGTAATTAACATTTTAATATTTGAAAGGCAAAAACTTTTTTAATTATCAATTCATTCCACAAGTAGTTAATAGGAACTTAAGTTTACATTATAAGGCTTAGTTTTAGGCACCTGTAAAACTTATGCAGAGATAGCTAATTGTAAAAGTAATCGAAAATTAAAGTACAAAAATAAGGTATTTCCATCACATCCAAAACAAAGAGTCTTTGAAACTAAATAGTGTTACTAATTATATATGAGTAATGCTGTCAAGAAAGGCTTAAGCTCCAGCAGAACACATTTTTTTCAGGAATATGAGGTCCTCATACTTGCCTGCACCAATGAGTAGATAATCTTTATAGGCAAAATCTGGTAATTCACACTGATTGCTACATGAAGATTCGTGCAGGGTCCTCCTTTGTCTACTCAATATAGGTGAATTTTCCCATAAACCATTGCAGTTGGTTCGTTGCAAATTTAATCCTGGATGACCTCTTACTCTTGTGCTCATTGTTTCTCTTAGTGACTGGATTGGAGCAGAACACTATTCCAAGTACATATCTTGGAAAAAGTTAATTCTAGTAGTACTAGTTAGACGACTTCACCCGTCCCCACTTCAATCACATCAAACGGCTTGGGCCTTTGAAGACTTACTTTAAGAGAAAAATTTAAATTAACCAAGTCCATATTTTTATCGCATTCTAAGTATGAATGGCCAAGGATAGGATAAGTTACTTTTATCAAATCCAAAAGGTCCATTGTATGGACAACAAAATGTATAAACCTCACTACAGTGTGGTTCTTGTTCTGTTCACCTGCTGAGTCGCAATCCATTTCCAAATGATTTACGCGATGATCAAATTGTTTTGTCAAGTAGTGAAATATAAATAAAACTATAGAAGAGGTCAATGACGGCAATTTATACTAAGTGACATATAAATCCGAACACCCAGTTTAAATGGTTTTATTTTAATAAAAGTTGGTGAATGTATTTATCTGTAAATAACAAGTGAAAAAATGTTCAGCCTTATCAGTTGGACATTCCGGTTTTTATACTGCTTTTTTTAAATTCACTAACGCTCTAAAAATGAATATTCCAGCCGCAGTAAAGAATCAACGTTGGCGGATTTTGGTTCTTGACATCCTTTACGATCGGTTACGATGCCTAGAGTACGGGGACCTGCACGATTTCGTCAACTTAGTGAGTTTGATAGGGGCCGTATAGTGGGACTTCGGGAAGCTGGACTTTCTTTTCGGGCAATTGCAGTTAGAGTGCAAAGAAGTGTAGACACTGTGGTTAGGTGTTGTCAGGCATGGCTTCGAGAAGGCCGTACGCAAAGAGCAAGGGGCACTGGACGCCGCCGTAGAACAACAGACCGTGAAGATCGCCGCCTAAGATTATTGGCCTTGAGGGACCGTTTCTCCACTACCAGGTCCATTGCAAATGAATAGTTTGCAGAGCACGGAAGACCTACTGGCATGCGAAGTGTTTACCGACGAATGAGAAGTTTTGGCTTGTTTTCATACCGGCCACACTGGGTCCTCCCTTTAACTCGAGAACACCGACGTAATCACCTTGAGTGGTGCAGACAACGGTCACTCTGGGATCAGGAATGGAACAGTATTGTCTTTAGTGACGAGTCTCGATTTTGTTTAGGCATGCACGATGGTCGTGCCAGGGTTAGAAGGCGACGTGGTGAAAGGAGGAATCCACAGTTTTTTGTTGAAAGACATGTTCATCACACTGTTGGAGTTATGGTTTGGGGTGCTATAGCTTATGGTTCTAGGTCACCTTTAATCTTCATCAGAGGTAACATGAACGCGCAGCGTTATATCCACGAAGTTCTAGAACCCCATCTTTTACCCTATCTTGACACCCTGGCAGATCCAACATTCCAACAAGATAATGCCCGACCACATGTTGCAAGAGTCACAATAGACTTCTTTCAACATAATGATGTCACATTGTTACCATGCCACCAAGATCTCCCGACTTGTCCCCAATTGAGCACGTGTGGGATATGATGGGTAGGAGATTGCTCAATTTGCAACGTCCTCCTCAGACTCTAGAAGCACTTCGAGAGGAGTTGGTGGTTGCCTGGAATGAGATACCACAGGAGGACATTGACCACCTGATCAGAAGCATGCCTAGGCGACCTAACCTCAAAGATGATTGTTTGGCGACTGACAGGTGGACATTCCTTCTTATGTTCTGTTACGTTTAGGACATTCCCTGTTTTGTGCCTGCACTACGTTTGGAAACGTCGGTGAAATTATGGACTACACTGCTTTTACACTTTTTGATTCATACCCAATGAAATTACACAGGAAAATGCAGATGTTGCCATCATTATCTCAATTTAGCATTTTTGCGACATTCCTTGTTTTACCCCTGTACCGTTCAAATGATGTGGCGCATTTTAAGATTCAGCGCCCTGGATCTCTTAAGGTTTTTCGCCTCATAAAGGAACCAAAAAAAAGCTTGCGCGTCTTGAGCTCATATCTCTGACCGTTTCGTTTCTCCAGCAATTTTACAAAATACAAAGTGCCTTTGGTACACTCAAATAAACAGTCAGTTATCGTTAAAATTTGTTATCTCAACATAGTAGAATATATCGGTAACAAAATGTTCATTTTCAGTCTATAACAGATCGTAAACGCCCTGTATATTGTTATTTTCACATCTGGCGTGTACGCGCCGATTTCAAGTGTTTTGATCTCCGTTATCAGGCATATGCTAATAAGCAATCATGAAAAAATCGCGTAACCTGAATCCGCACATCTATATTTGTACATGACATTTGTCGATCACGATCCTCCGTCTTCTTCCAACACATTTTAACGATTGCATCCGTTTCTCTCATTTTACCAGCGTGTACACGCTGTTTCAAGTACCTACACTCGAGTGTTATCTGGAGTACTTCTGTAACTACGCGCAAAATATTTCTGTCTTCCAACTGGAATTATAAGAAATGATCTGCAATAAATTTTCGAGGCATACTGAATTCTCTGATTAAATCTAGCCTAACCAAAAATAGTCATAAATAAGTATATATGTTGAGCTTTTAAGTCAGGTTAACTTATGATACCCCACGTTTGAAATGTCAAAAATTGGAGAATGCGATGAAAATGTCTTTCCGTTTTTGACGATTTTTCGGACCAAAAATTAATGATTTTGATAGTGGATTTTGAAAGAACGCAAGAGAGCACTGATGTACAGTGGATTTTGAGGTTTGTGAAATTTTCATTACCTAACCAAAAACGTGAATAGAAAATCAAAAATTATTTTTGACGCACAAATCTATAAAAAATTACGGTTATGTAGGATATCACAATACGGCGACAATAATTTTTTATTTAATTTTGAGCAAAAGTGCGCACGTAAAAAGTCGTTTTCGAAAAAAACAAGTTTTTGATCTTAGGTTCGCCCCCATATGAAAATTTGGCTAAGGTGATTTGACTCAAAATGCTTAATTTTTTTGGGGGGTAAATTTCAAATGTAATTTTGCCTCCAAAGCCTTTGTAATTTAAATTAGTGCCAGGAAGGTCCTTGTAGTGATACCTTATCGTTTGGACCAAATAATAATAATAGACCTCTTCAATTTTATTACATTTACAGAGCAACAACGTTTTAGAGTAAACCTACTTGACGACGTTGAGCTTGGCGACTGTAAGTTAAATTCACAAATATTTCGGTAGCTCCTAAATATTTAATAAATGCGAAACCATGAACATAATACATTTCTTAACATAACATATAAGGAAAGGATACCATATTAAGATTAAATCCTTCAAAGACCTACAGGGTGTTCCTTAATGATATGCGAATATTTAAGGAAGTGAATCCACATGAGAAATTAATGTTAGTTTGCTTTATAAACTAGGGTCCAAAAATGTTTCCTTACAGAAACTCGGGGTGTTGAAGTTTTAGGAAAAAAAATGGAAATTAATTAATATTTTCAGAAACGCTTCAGATATGTCACTGTTATTTAGTACGTAGTGAAAGTTGATAAAGATGCACATTTTTCAATGCAAAAATAATTTTTTGACCTCGATATTTTTTAAGAGAAAAGCCCATATCTTTTTGCCAAATTAAATTATTTTTGAATTCTCCGTTCTATTTAAAACAAATGATCTCTCTTGAATTGTTTTCCTTTGATGCGCCATTTTTGAGTAAAAAAATAAAAACCGTTCTATTGTCCGAGAAAATTAATGTAATAATTGAAGAATGCAATTTAGCAATAAATATCTAGTTGCTCTGGAATATGTCACAGGCTTTTGACATCTGAGCCTAACATACTACGTGACAATTGAACTGAGAATCATCGATAGACGATTTAATTTTTTGACGAGAAACTTATAAAGAATATTCTATCAATAGCTGTCGTATTGACTTGTAAATAACTGTAGCATTATGATAAAAATATACGTTTGGACAACATTGTAGTATACTCCGTTATTAAAATAATATTGTTTCTAAGGCTTCTGTCATAATTTCCTAATTAAGAGCAATATTTGTTCTCAGATATCCCGATTTTGACATTAAAAGTAATTTATGTATAAATACGGAATAATGATGTTTCACAAGGTCACGTAAGCATAGGGTATTTTGCGGATATGTGATCAAATCAACGTAGTCCAAAGATAAATCTATGATTGTTTTGTGTAATGTGGATGGCGTTTTTAGTTGAATCAAGATATACAAATTATTGCAATAATTGAATATGAACTATCACTAAGCTTTTCTTGAGATTTAAACTCAAGTAACTGTGTTTGCTATCAAGGCCTTAGATAATTTATTCCAGATAAATTCTTGACATGCTCAATGAACCTTATTTGGTTGTCGAAGATTCGAGAGTTGTCTCAAAAACGAATTCACTATTGAAAACGGTAATATCTGAACTATTTTTCTACATAGTTGCGATTTCTTTCTACAGCATTGAGAATCTTATTTTTGAAACAATCCTTGTAACTCTAAGAATTTTTGCAGAGCATTTTGTATATTTGCTGTGATATATGAAAAATATAGCGTCAGAAAAGAAATCATTTTAAGAAACAGACAAAAATTGTACCATGGAGAACTAGTTCGAAAAATAGGCATCCACATGTCAGTGTTTATGGATCTGACATAGACGCCAACTGTTAACTTTTATATTTCATCAGTCAACGAGAACAAAAGCCAAACCAAACGATTCGCGAAAATAACGTGCTTTAATACTGGAATTGCAAAAGTTTTTGATACTGTATATAACGCAGACGTGAATTAGATTTTGTTCGAAACTGAATTGCAAGCGAAAAGCTTTGAGCGGATGATTCGCAAAATAGAAATTCCACGTCTATAATCGAAAATCATATACAGTGTGATTGTTAAGTATTGCAATACCTTTTTGACTTATAGACGCATCGTTTAACAATTTTTTTTTGATGCTGATGAAGATTAGTGTTTTTTTGTCAAGTACGTACGCCTTTTAAAAACGTTACCTCACTTTAATTTTTGAACGGATTAAGCAAGTTCAAATTCTTAAGGACGAAATTGATGAAAACATGCATCATTTATTTCAACGAGAAATGAAAGTTGAAAAATTCAAGACGACAGCTGGGCGCGATCTTGCGGATGATGTGATACCTCCATTTTGAAGCTCCTTATCAGTACTTTATAACCCTTAGATATAAACATATATCCACTTTTAAAAAATCTTTGAATCGCTTATATCTCAACAACTTACTATCAATAAGTTACGGCTTAGGGTTTTTGGAATCGTCTATCTGAACGATTTAAAAAATTGGCAGATTTTGACAATTTTACTTCCTACACCACTGGGCGTACTATAGTATATATTTGAAAATTTACTCTACCATAAGGTGTTCGAAAAAGCAAAGCATAGTGTTAGTTCTACCAAGAATTAGCCTATTATTGAAAAACAGGTTTGTACATTGTCCATAATTATATCCTTTCATCACATGCAGTCTGAGGATCTGTAATTATGAGCAATTTTTTGTCGTATGCATGGTTCGTAATTGCACATACATCAGGTTTGATATAGGTCTCAATGGCATTTAAAAAAAAATGCAAACAATGTGGGACCTAATGTGCTGCCCTGAAGCACCCCTATTTTAATATTAAGCTCATCCGAAACAGCTGTTCCATTACGTCCTAATAGTTTTAATTTTTGCTTATTTTTGCTGAGGTATGATTCTATCCAAGAAACTGCTGGACCTCTAATGTATATCTTTCTACGCATACGCTTCAGTGAACAGATAGACTCAACCTACTTGATGCTACAAACATGAGCAGGACAGAAAGACTGCCTTCTGGGAGAAAATGAACACATTTATGTATTTCCAAGCTTATTTTACTGTAGCACTGTGTTCTATCATTGTCTTGATTCTATCACAAAAGCAAGACTCCAAAAACTCCAAAATACTTGTTGTCTTTATGAGAAATTTGTTTTCAGACGAAATAATTCAGACATTGATTTCAGACACAAAAAAAGAATAGAGATCCCTATGTATAAAACAACTTTATTTCGTAGTTCATACACTTACAATGCTATCCTGATTTATAACGAATTAGATGACAATATAAACGATTGGCCAGTAAACAGATTTCGTAGGCATGTGAAACAGATTTATTTGTTATTGTAGTAATTGTGGAAAAGTTAGTTTTTAATTCTTATGTTTTATTTTATTTTTACGTAATATATGTGTGTATATATTATCTATGTCATGAAGCTATCAAGCTCATTGTTTTGAAGCGTCTTTTGCTGCTTGTCAAAGTTTCCTTTGATTAAGTATTTCAATTTATTATTTGGGTAGGTTAAGTAGAGTAGCCAAGAGCTAGACTTCGCCTACGTAGAGGTCACATTATGTTGTAGTTTATATAATGTGTCTGATAAAGACATTTTATTATTATTATTATTGCCGACATTTATAATTGGGCCAATATACATTATTATTAACACGTCGAAATTCAACGCGGAATCGCTGAAAAGCCTACGAAAAAGTTTCGGATCGGCCTTGGAGGAGACGATCCAACAGAATTGGATACTCTCAAAAATGTCAAGGTCATTTAAAAAATACAAGAAATTGGACCTAATATAGTGCCCTGAGCCACCTCTGTTTTAGTATTAAGTTTATCGACAAATTTGACTTTGCTTCTGCAACCAGAAGCAATGTTTTATGAAATAATTTATTCGTACCAGTGTCGGAGAAGAAACCGTGTCAAATATCGGGTACATTGAGTTTCTAACAATGATTTGAAAAAGTAGATCAAGCAGTTAAAACATGTATGTTGTGTCTTTCAAAGATATTTTCTTCAAAGGATTACCAGGAATAGATTAGTACAAGTTACCATATCTTGTAATCAATATGAAAAGCTTACAAGCCAAATGAAGTTAATTCATTGATTTTAAAAATAAATATAAATTTAGAAATGATTGAAAAGTATTCCAAAAATTATTGTTCCTCAAAAACTAAAGCTTGCTGCATTGGTTCTAGGATAAATATTCCAAAATTTAAAGAATTGATGAGTACAGTCATTGTTTTAGGTGATACAGCTGTTGAAATTGTGGAGGAGACTAAGAAGTTTAGGAATTTTATTCGACACAAATTTAAGTTTTGAGGGCCATGTCAGTAATAAACTTCAAGTATGCTATTGTAAATATACTAAGTGACATATAAATCCGAACACCCAGATTAAATGGTTTTATTTTAATAAAAGTTGGTGAATGTATTTATCTTACTGTAAATAACAAGTGAAAAAATTTTCAGCCTTATCAGTTGGACATTCCTGTTTTTATACTGCTTTTTTTAATACACTAACGCTCTAAAAATGAATATTTCAGCCGCAGTAAAGAATCAACGTTGGCGGATTTTGGTTCTTTACATCCTTTACGATCGGTTACGGCGCCTAGAGTACGGAGACCTGTACGATTTCGTCAACTTAGTGAGGGACTTCGGGAAGCTGGACTTTCTTTTCGGGCAATTGCAGTTAGAGTGCAAAGAAGTGTAGACACTGTGATTAGGTGTTGTCAGGCATGGCTTCGAGAAGGCCGTACGCAAAGAGCAAGGGGCACTGGACGCCGCCGTAGAACAACAGACCGTGAAGATCGCCGCCTAAGATTATTGGCCTTAAGGGACCGTTTCTCCACTACCTGGTCCATTGCAAATGAATGGTTTGCAGAACACGGAGACCTATTGGCATGCGAAGTGTTTACCGACGAATGAGAAGTTTTGGCTTGTTTGCATACCGGCCACACTGGGTCCTCCCTTTAACTCGAGAACACCGACGTAATCGCCTTGAGTGGTGCAGACAACGGTCACTCTGGGATCAGGAATGGAACAGTATTGCCTTTAGTGACGAGTCTCGATTTTGTTTAGGCATGCACGATGGTCGTGCCAGGGTTAGAAGGCGACGTGGTGAAAGGAGGAATCCACAGTTTTTTGTTGAAAGACATGTTCATCACACTGTTGGAGTTATGGTTTGGGGTGCTATAGCTTATGGTTCCAGGTCACCTTTAATCTTCATCAGAGGTAACATGAACGCGCAGCGTTATATCCACGAAGTTCTAGAACCCCATCTTTTACCCTATCTTGACACCCTGGCAGATCCAACTTTCCAACAAGATAATGCCCGACCACATGTTGCAAGAGTCACAATAGACTTCTTTCAACTTAATGATGTCACATTGTTACCATGGCCACCAAGATCTCCCGACTTATCCCCAATTGAGCACGTGTGGGATATGATGGGTAGGAGATTGCTCAATTTGCAACGTCCTCCTCAGACTCTAGAAGCACTTCGAGAGGAGTTGGTGGTTGCCTGGAATGAGATACCACAGGAGGACATTGACCACCTGATCAGAAGCATGCCTAGGCGCGTTGGAGAATGCGTAGCACATCAGGGTGCATCCACACATTATTAAAGGTCAAAGGGCTTTAAAGCAGTGCAATCATTTTGAAATTTTTATCATTTACTTATTATGCTTCATTAAGTACTAATACAAAATTTTATTAAAATAAAACCATTTAAACTGGGTGTTCGGATTTATATGTCACTTAGTCACTTTGGAGATACAAACACGTTTTAACCAGGTATATAAAATTGAGACTTACCAATGCACTAATCCTCACTCTTCTGGACTATGCGCTACAGTATGTTATAATTTTCTTACGGAAGAAATTAAGCACAAAATTCAAGTATTACAAAACTGCTGCATGAGATTCTGTTTCAAAGATATACATAAGCAAGAACATATTACTGGATGTTATTAGAGAGAAAATGTTTTAGAATCCAAGTATCGTGTATTACTTCAGTATGGAGCTCTACTGTATAAAGTCTCAAAATATAAGTCACCCAGATATCTGTTTATTGCTTTTGACAAGAGATGTTCACTAGGACAAGTTTCCTTACGCAACAATATTCCAGTTCATACAACGTCTAAATTCAGAAAATGTTTTACTTACACTGCACCATATATCTACTGAACGATTATTTAAAGCTTTTTTTCAGAAATGAGATGGAAAAAGCGCCACTACAGCTAGAAAGATTTGAATCCACAAATTAAATTTCTGGCGCTTGCTACACTATATTCCATTAACACTCAAACTATATCGTATTATACAGGGTTCGTCCGGAAAGTAATAGGACTGAGTCGATTTAAAAAAATTTATTGAGCCAATCGTTACAATTCTTTAAAAACTTTCAAAATAGGCTCCTTCTGCGACGATGCAGTGCTACCAGCGCGATTTTCAAGCATTGAAGGCGTCCCGGAAGGCATTCTCTGGAATAGCCTTGAGAGCCGCGGTGCATGCTGCTTGGATCCCCTCTGTCGACTCAAAATGCTTGCCTTTCATCGGCCTTTTCAGGCGAGGAAACAAAAAAAAGTCCGGGGAGCCACATCTGGGCTGTAGGGCGGCTGCGGAAGCGTTGGGATGCCGGCCTTGGTCAGGTAGCTGTTTACAAGAAAGGCGGTGTGAGCCGGGGCGTTGTCGTGGTACAACTTTCAGTCGGCTGCGATGTCTTGTCGGACCCGACTGACCCTTCGTTTGAGTCTCCTGAGCACTTCCACGTAAAACTTGTCATTGAAGGTTTGTCCAGGAGAAACAAATTCATGGTGGACGATGCCTTTGATGTCAAAAAAGACAATGAGCATCGTTTTCACTTTGGATTTGCTGATTCTTCCCTTTTTTGGGCGATGAGACGCCGTCGTGTGCCACTCGGAAGATTGCCTCGTTGTCTCGGGATCATACTCAAAGATCCACGACTCGTCACCTGTGATTACGTTATTCAAAAATTGGGGGTCACTTTCACACATGTTCAAATTTTCTTGGCACACTTCCACTCGTCGCAATTTCTGGTCGTCAGTGAGCACTTTTGGGACCATCTTCGCGCACACCTTGCGCATGTTCAAATGCTGTGTCACAATGTGATGAACCACAGATTTTGGTAAATATAACATCTGAGCAATTAAACGAATACTTAGTCGACGGCCTGAGTTCAAAACTTTGCGCACACGAGTCACATTATCGGTGTTTGTCGAAGTCGCAGCACGGCCTGGTGCCACCGAAACACACCGCTTCTTGCTAAAGCAACAGCTGGGTAAGCCTGCTTGATCATATCAAACGTCTTTGTAGCAGATTTACCGAGTTTCACACAGAATTTAATCGCGTACCTCTGCTCTAACGAATGCTGCATTTTCGGGTTGCACCACGCACAGAAACACGTCGCGCGAAAATGCCTGTCCTGACTCTCCAAGTGCTCGGAGACAACTGACCAGCCGCTCATTCGTTAGCTAGGAACGCCCTCTACCTAATCCAGTCGCGCACGCTCTGAAGTACAGTCATGGCGGAAGAAAATGAGTCCTATTACTTTCCGGACAAACCCTGTATACTGTGTTGTGCATAATATTTGTTGTGAATACTAATCATTCTGTTCATGTTAAAGAAACTCTCATGGAATTAACTTTTTAGGGCAAGGTGAGAAATGGCCGTGTCAATCATCTTTCTTTTTGGAATGCAGTTTTTACATTTTTAGGTATATGCGTTCCAATAAAAATTATTATTATTATTTTTCTGTAAATCATAAAACTTGTGGCAGGAACTGGTCAGGGAAAATTTGCCTCCTCGTTCTTGAACAAGTTTTTAGGGCACACATACCCACGACATATTCTGTCGGAGCTCTTTTTCGCTTGTTAAATAACTTCTGGAGCACACTCCTATTGGCCCTCTCGGAAAAAACTCGTGTGGACGCCGATGGTAATTGGCAGGTTGGCCGTCAAATAGTTGGTAACACCATGATCAAGGAACCGCCAGTCGCTGTCGCATATGAATGTATGATGGCCAAGTTGTTAGCCTAAGTATTACTTGTTGTCAGGCGTTCTCTAGCTGGTTTAACCAAACTTTGCTTAGATATTGCACCAAACTGTTCTTCGTTAGCATGACAGCTTTATTACTGAAGCCATCTCATAAATCAATAAGCAGATGATAGCCCTACAACCTCCCATATCACTGTAATAATATATGGTGCGGTAAATGTTGGTGGTATTGTCCAGTTAAATTTACGGCTCGTAGTTAAAGTACAAGCGATAAATAGGCGGTAATGAAGTTACCAAAGCTCTCTCACCAGGAGTGGGATCGTGATTAAGCGGAGGTTTCTAAACATGAAGAGTTAGGAATTTCAGATTTTTCAGGCTTAAAGTCGACCCACGGTTTTTTATCAGTCAGATTTGAATTTAGCGCAACAAATTCCTACTATCATTTGCTAGTAATTTTACCCTACAACGCCCTATTTGCCAGGAGTTATGTGCATAGTGTGGGGACTAAATTGATCGCCGCACACGCGGTGGTAAGAAATGGAAGCCTCGTCGGGTTTATAGTGAAATCAACGAGTAGCTAGACAGTTATATAAGGTAAGATAAGGGTCCACAAAACAAGTGATGGTGTCTAAACACATGCTGTTCTTATTTGGTCAGAGATAAATGCGGTGTTGCCAGACTAATAATACTTTTTGGGTGAATTTATTGACCATCACTTGTAGTGAAAGTATTATTTGTTTGGAGATTAATTCGTGGTGAGAATATCTATCATCGGTTTGCAGCCTACGAAATATATTTTCAATTAAAGTTATAAATCACACCTTTTGCTTCATGAAAACAAACGTTATGCTCAAAACCTGTATTTCATCACATAACAGTTAAGGTTCTAGTAACAAAAGGGAGATGTCGGCTTAAAATTCAAATATTTTTCTAACCTACTTGGACAAATGTCGGAGTATCTGACATGGTTGCTAGTTATCTAGATAGCCATAACCACCAAACATTTTGAAAATAGCTCGAATTAGCTCAGTATGAATATAGTGTCTTCTAAACATTTTATGTCAGTTCGGCAACAGTGCCTGTCAACGCACAAGTCGTAAATGGCAACGTCTGATTTTGCATTGTCGCCATACAGCAATCACCACTGTAACTATTGACGGTACTGTTGACTTGGCACGAATGATAGCTGATGTGACGAACGAGCCTCATTTCGGCAATTCAATATTGCGGTGAGGTCTTTTTAGTCAGATTGTTCTGGGTTATCGTGCTTTCCGTGTATATCTTTTATGAATCTTAGAGCGAATTCCTTGCTAACAATTAAAGTGCGGAAGGTACCGGCAATTAAATTAGCCTGAGGGGGGGTCATGACACTCATACCCTGGATCCATCCTTGGATTGACGCAGTTTTGACCTAGTCCCATGAGGAGTTCCAGGCAACTTCAAGTTCGGTTCCTCACCACTTTACACGAAATTTTGAATGACATATTCGACACATCATCATCTCTGTGTATCATTTTGTAGAGACAGAAAATGAAAGTAAACATTTTGCCTCAAAAAGCTTAATAATATTCTGAGGTTTCCGTACGTCGAATTCGACGTTGCTGTGATGCTAAGATTCTAAAATCCACAAAAGGTCCAAAACTTTTACCTCAAACATGTCCTTACGGGGCCTTAACATTTTCAAACATTTATGTTATAATATTCGAGTGCTGCGCCCTAAATAACCTAATTCACGAGTTCGCTTGTTCTTTAAGCTTCTGAGATTACATGAGGATTAGCAGAGGATCTATTCTAACAACCTCTATGAAATATTCATATATTATACAAATAATGTAGGCAGCCAGTACTTGCATTTACTGGAATTACTGTACAACCTTTTCAATTCAAAATATGCCCTGTCATTCTGGGTGTCTGTTTTGATAGGCATTACAGAACTGTACACCCAACTAGCAAAGTAGTGTTATAAGCCTTTGTTACATTTTCCGACCGCAGGGCTGCGGCAGAATGTAAAGATAACCCATGATTTGTTGATTTTATCACCCTTGGTGTAAATCAAAGATAATTCTAAAATAAATTAAGACACTAAATCGCACCAAAATTGAAATAAGCAATTCTTATCAAAATGAAAGCAAAATATTAGATTAAATGTTCGAACAGTCCTTCTTCTTGGATAGTAATCTAACTTATTGCAGCAGCCTGTGCGATCATTTTCTGGTGTAACACTGGCAACGCGGCAGGTTGCAAGACCTTCTGTGCCAGCGTTGGTAGGCCACCTTCGCTCTTCAGCTTCTATCTCTTTTTAACATGAGGTCATGCACTCGCGTTTATCTCTCGTACACATTGAACTTGAAAAATTTGTTTTTCCCTAATGTAGGAATCCCCAAGCCAAATTGTGGGTGATCGAAAAAATGTCTCCTTAATTGTGTAAGGTTAGAAAAATGTCATCTAACGGTGACCTTGAAATGACTTTGAGGGTCAAAAGTCTCTTTTTTCATGGAGCATAAATAGCGAAATATTTTATATTCAGATAAGCCGTTTTTCATCACCTTGAGCGTGACCTTCAAGGCTATTTGTAGTTTCATTGACTTTGACAGGATACCGCTACTTTTTGATTCCGGAACGTGAAGAGCGAAGAACGAGCTTGCCCATGTCTGCTTGTCTATGACTTTGACTATAGCTCTAGACCATTAGAATTTTAAATGAATTTCTTTCGAAAACATAATTTTCTAGACAGTTTATCCTATTCATACTGTTTGGAGACCGCAAGTGGCCTTGAAGGTCATAATTGAGGTCATTGGCAAGAGCATGCTTGAAAGTAAAATTTTGCGCTCTCTACACTTCAGGTGCAAAACTAGGTGATTCCAAACAAAAAGCCGTCTTGACGTTGAAATGACCTTGTATGTCCTGATCAAGGTCGCATTCAAGGTCACCATTTCCAAACCTTACAACTTTTTTCTGCAACATTCTCCTTTATTATTTATTTTGTCTTTTTATAATTTTTGAAATCCTAAAATTATACCGAAGATCATCGTCAAGGTCGGGTTTAAGGTCGACACGATAAGCATTACGACATTGTTTTAGCAAGTTTTTCTTTGGAAAACGTATTTTTCGAGATGCTTTGGTGGTCTCATACCTTCTGGATTATCTAGTGAGGAAACTAGGTGATAAAAAGAGCTTCCTGACTCCATGCTTCCTCCCAACAACTGCTGTCATTGACGGTACGGTTCAAATCAGGAATAACTGGATTCCTCAGCCTGTATCATCAGTTTAAGCAGTTAGTTTCTCATACATAGAGATGCTTCGCATATTATTAAAAGCACGTCTATAACTCCATAAAATCAGGCCAGACCCACATTAATATGCATGAAAGCTAGAAGCTCCCATATTTAATGTAATGATGACATACGCAATGCGTTCGGGATTTGAAATGATGGTACACCCTCACGAAGGGACTTCTGATTACCTCTAATTGGGACTTCCCTGTTTACACGGGTCAATAACCGTGTCATCCGAGGAGAGAGCACACAATCAGGATGATATACATACCAATTACGAGTTTGAGTAAGTTGCACGCTGTTTGAATTTTCAAATTCTACTTATCCAACAGCTTTGTTGTCTGTCACTGCTATAGTTCAGTGAAGATACACTTATATTGAGTTTGGAACTTGAAAAAATATAATATATGAAAAGGGCTATTGACACTGTCAGGACAAGGGGAAACCTCTTCAGGCAGATTTATCCGCAATTTCGGCAACCTAGCAACAAAGGAGTGGTCGTACCGGCCAGTTTTGGATTGATCTATCAGGCTCAATGCGCGGCGGCAAGATGGACGAGAGCTTTGAGGCGCAAAGCCCGTAGACATAACTGTAGGGTCGATGCAAAATGGTATCTACAATGTAGTAGCATCCAAACCGTCTGACTGTCAGTCTGTCGTTTGTAGTCTTTAACCTTTGACCCTCTATAACTGGAAAAGTGGTGCTCGGATTTTGTTGATTGTACTACCAAACCAAAAACGAGAAACCATCATAGATTTTGGAAGGTCCATTGGCAGTGTAGTTGAAACATTTTTTTATCTCGTGACCAGCGATGGATTATGTTTCCCTCAGTAGGGTAGTGAAATTTATGAGATGTGCAAAAAATGCACTAGTTAGTTTGCTTGCTTATCAGAAATAGACTCCCAGGTTTGCCAGACGTATCTCCTTTTTTGAAAGACAAACAGGCATTGGGTACCATTTATATGTAGTTTGAACCTGCACGTCAGCAAAATTGCGAAGACGGGCGATAGGACAGGGGTAATTAATAATGGGATAAACTTAAATTATAATGACTAATTTTTATAAACACCAGACGCTTTAAAGTTTCAAATTAAGTTTTCTGCTATAAATTGACCTCACTCTGACATTTTGTATGAGCGTAAAAAGATTTTATTACAAAATGTATAGTCTAACATTTCTTTTCTGCCAAATAAAGTTATATTTACATGAACGGAACAGCCTATAAATTTTTTGCGAACATGATTTTCGCTTTCTTCTGATTTTTGATTTTTGGCCATTACAATTAACGGAAATTCGTTTAAAGCTAGGTAAAGTCTTTGAGTAAGATGTGAATGCAATAATATTTGTTTTTAACTTGACTGTTAAAATTTTGCTATCTAACGAATTAATGATCCTCATAAAATTCTTTTCAGCAATTTTCTTCAGTGTGTTCCAGACAGCAACTATACTAAGTGACATATAAATCCGAACACCCAGTTTAAATGGTTTTATTTTAATAAAATTTTGTATAAGTACTTAATGAAGCATAATAAGTAAATGATAAAAATTTCAAAATGATTGCACTGCTTTAAAGCCCTTTGACCTTTAATAATGTGTGGATGCACCATGATGTGCTACGCATTCTCCAACGCGCCTAGGCATGCTTCTGATCAGGTGGTCAATGTCCTCCTGTGGTATCTCATTCCAGGCAGCCACCAACTCCTCTCGAAATGCTTCTAGAGTCTGAGGAGGACGTTGCAAATTGAGCAATCTCCTACCCTTCATATCCCATACGTGCTCAATTGGGGATAAGTCGGGAGTTCTTGGTGGCCTTGGTAACAATGTGAAAGAAGTCTATTGTGACTCTTGCAACATGTGGTCGGGCATTATCTTGTTGGAAAGTTGGATCTGCCAGGGTGTCAAGATAGGGTAAAAGATGGGGTTCTAGAACTTCGTGGATATAACGCTGCGGGTTCATGTTACCTCTGATGAAGATTAAAGGTGACCGGGAACTATAAGCTATAGCACCCCAAACCGTAACTTCAACAGTGTGATGAACATGTCTTTCAACAAAAAACTGTGGATTCCTCCTTTCACCACGTCGCCTTCTAACCCTGGCACGATCATCGTGCATGCCTAAACAAAATCGAGACTCATCACTAAAGCCAATACTGTTCCATTCCTGATCCCAGAGTGACCGTTGTCTGCACCACTCAAGGCGATTACGTCGGTGTTCTCGAGTTAAAGGGAGGACCCAGTGTGGCCGGTATGAAAACAAGCCAAAACTTCTCATTCGTCGGTAAACAGTTCGCATGCCACTAGGTCTTCCGTGTTCTGCAAACCATTCATTTGCAGTGGACCTGGTAGTGGAGAAACGGTCCCTTAAGGCCAATAATCTTAGGCGGCGATCTTCACGGTCTGTTGTTCTACGGCGGCTTCCAGTGCCCCTTGCTCTTTGCGTACGGCCTTCTCGAAGCCATGCCTGACAACACCTAACCACAGTGTCTACACTTCTTTGCACTCTAACTGCAATTGCCCGAAAAGAAAGTCCAGCTTCCCGAAGTCCTACTATACGGCCCCTATCAAACTCACTACGTTGACGAAATCGTACAGGTCTCCGTACTCTAGGCATCGTAACCGATCGTAAAGGATGTCAAGAACCAAAATCCGCCAACGTTGATTCTTTACTGCGGCTGAAATATTCATTTTTAGAGCGTTAGTGAATTAAAAAAAAGCAGTATAAAAACCGGAATGTCCAACTGATAAGGCTGAAAATTTTTTCACTTGTTATTTACAGTAAAATAAATACATTCACCAACTTTTATTAAAATAAAACCATTTAAACTGGGTGTTCGGATTTATATGTCACTTAGTATATATACAATAATGTATAATGAAGGTGTCGTCTGCAAAACATATAATCTCTCCAGTACCATGAATTGCAAATAAGTCATTTAAATAGAGATTAAATAATAGTGGGCCTAGTACTGTTCCTTGAGGCATACTTTTTTACTGAAAGTGTTAGAGATTCCGGCAGTCTGTGTCCGATATGAAATGTAATTTTTTAATAGCATTTAAATTAAATCCCAATCTTTGCATAACTTTGAGAAGGTTGACATGGTTCACCGTATCAAAGACATTTTTCAGGTCAACAAAGATACAAACAGTAGGTACTTTTCTGTCGCTATTAAAGTTAATTTAATCCACTGCAGCCAAAATTGCGTCTGTATTCGATTTCCTAAATCCATAGTGGTCATACTTTTAATTTTGTTTTTGTTCAAAAATTGTAATGTCATATTTTGTGATAGTTTTTCGAAAATTTTGGCTATATTCAACAGTAACGGTACGGGTCAATAATAGATTCACACCCATAAATATTCGCATATCAGTAAGGAACACCCTGTATATTGATAACATTAACAACGCATATAGAAGATCAGCCATCGTAATTTAAGCTAAGTTAGTTCTACTTTTTAGTTATATTCCACACTAGTCCCTGTAAATCGACCGTCAACACAACTTGGTAGATACGCAGTCGTTTAGCCTACATACTCATAGCCCCATGTTTTGTTCCTCAGAAAATAACGTACGTCTGACAGGCCTGCGATCTTGGACTAAAACGTTGATCATTGTAAAAGGATGCTCGCACAACAGAACTGCCACTCACATCACTAACATACGTTGCCAGGACTAAGTAATGCCCGAATCCTGCGAAAGGTCGTACCGCAATGTCTCAAAAGCTAACGCGTTGCACTTTCCGAAAACGCGTGCTGCCAACGCAGGCATCTTGAGAGATGACTGCTGTATGGTACCATATAACCAACTCGAGCGATTGTTCTGGCACAAAAAAAAATACAGTAAAAATTGCGATTCCGTGGAATACCGTAAAGATAACACATTCCACAGAAAACTGCTTGGTCACTGTTAGAATAAAAATTGGAAATTTTGTGCGACAAGTAGTAAAGTAAGACACGCTAATTACTGGGAACTAATCCATGTTTAGATATAATAATAATAATATTTATTCGCCAAAATACAAAAAATGGGCAAATAATTATGAAAAAACCACAGAAGGCATCGCCTGTGTGTGGTTTATATCTTAATAACTAACAATCAATCATATATGTGTATAACAATTATTGTTAAATCTAAAAGGTATTAATGTAATTGGAGTCTTCTTCTAAATTTTTTTCCAAAATTAAGTATCTTTATTTCGTTTGGTACTACATTATATAATTTAGCTGCTAAGAATTTAAATGATTTTTTGAATAATGTTTTGTGTGGTCTTTGGATATTAGATGAGCCTATTCGAAATCGTGTGTTATGCTCGTGTTTATAGGATTTTTTCTTTTTATTACAATTGTGGTATAAGGTGGTGGCATGTAAGAAATAAAGTTGTCTTGTATCAAGTATCCCTGTTTCTTGATATAAGTTGTTCGTTGGATATAATCTTGGCTTATGGAAAATGGCTTTCAAAACAGTTTTTTGTGCTATATTCAGGTCAGAAATATATGTCTTGCAGGCGGCACCCCAGGCTGTGATGCCGTATATTATATGGGTTTCAACTAAGGCATGGTATAGGATTTCTGTAAGAATGTTAGCAAGCATTTTGAGTTTATAGGCAACATTTCTAATTTTTTTGATAACATATTTAATATGGTTATCCCACCTTAGATGTGAGTCTATAAATATTCCAAGATATTTCAAAGTGTTAACTCTATCGATTTTGGTCTTTTGGCCATGATAATTAACGGAAATTTGTTCGAAGGTAGGTAAAAATTTTGAATAGGATGTAAATGGAATAAATTTTGTTTTTTTTTTAAGTTAACTGTTAAAATTTTAGTATCAAACCAGTCAATGATCTTTATAAAATCCTTTTCAGCTATTTGATTCAGTGTGCTCTAGTCATCAGCTTTATATAATACGAGGGTGTCATCTGCAAAACAAATGATCTTTCCAGAACTGTTAATTTTGAATAAGTCATTTAAGTAGAGACTAAATAATAGTGGGCCTAGTACTGTTCGTTGAGACACACCACACTTGATGTACATTTTTTTACTGTAAGTGTTAGTGATTTTGACAGTCTGTGCCCTACTTGAAAGGTAATTTTTAAAAGGATTTGTGACGCTCCCCTAAATCCTAATCTTTCCATAACTTTCAGAAGCTCGACATGGTTAACCGTATCAAAGGCATTTTTTAGATCAACAAAGATACCAATAGTAGGTATCTTTTTGTTGACATTAGAGTTAATTTCATCCATTGCAGCCAAAATTGCATCTGTAGTAGATTTTCCTTTTCTAAATCCATATTGGTCAGAACACATAATTTTGTTTTTGTCCAAAAATAGTAATATCCTTTTTTGTAGTAATTTTTCGAAAATTTTGACTATATTCGATAGTACTGATATGGGTCTATAATTTGATGTTTCCATTCTGTCACCGCTTTTATAAACAGGAGTAATAACAGTTGTTTTAAATGCATCAGGACAAATTCCAGATTGGAAACACCAATTAATGACGTAAGAAAGGGGTTCGGCTAAGTCGTAGGCTATTATTTTTAAATGGTCAGCTTTGATACCATCTACACCAGGACTTTTTTTGGCTTTAAGTGATAGGACAGCTTCTTGTACTTCAATAAAAAGAATGAATTGGGAAGTTGGGTTTTTGTGAACTTTTCGTTCGAAACCATTTTTTTAATACTGGATGGTAAATTTTCTCCAACATTAGTGAAAAAATTTAAGAATGCATCGGATATTTGTCGTTTATCTGTTAATATTGTTCCATCACGATTCTTAATTTCATCAATATTTGGCTTTTCTTGAACGTCTTTGTTAGTTAAGTGATCGACAACTGACCACAGTTTTCTTGGATCAGATTTGGCATCTTGTAATTTTTTTAGATAAAATTGGCGTTTTGCTTCTCTAACTAGATTGATAGAAATATTTTTATATTCTTTATATTTATGGGAGGTATCTGCACATGGCGATGCTTTCATTATTTTGTATAGTTCCTCTTTTTTGTTGGCAGACTTTATCAAACCTTTAAGATTGCAATGATCTTAAGAATGATTGAAATCGAGGAATCTCGAAACAGCTATACTCTGAACTCCGAGAACATCATTCACTTCTAAAAAATAATGGCTAACTCAGATCAAGGAATAGATAGACGTTGTATAACGGAGTTCGAGTTTTTGCAACTGAAATTTTTCTTGGTAATAATTAGCTAGAATTGATTCGAATGCTCGGATATGATTGATCTCATGTAGAAATAATAGGAATTATTATCATTTTGCTCCTATAAAAACATGTCGCATAACCAGCTTACAAGAAATTTAAGGCAGAGGTACATGTAAGGATATCTTCGCTTAAAATGCCTAAACTAAGAATCTAAGAATATAAAACTCTACTATATTTATTGTAGAGATTAAAGTAGCAAAATGGAATCACTTTAAAATTTTATTCCTGATCACAAATGAAGATTTATGGAGGAATATGTTTCGTGGATGTTTTGATACAAACTTGTAACTTTCTCTCTTCTTCTTCTCAAGAACCATCAAGCTTTCCATAAACAGTAAGGAACCTTCTTTGTAGACAATTTTATTCGCTACTAAAAAGGATAATTTCCACGGACAGCGAAAACATCCTTACATGCACCTTTGCCTTTGAATTCCCCGTAATGTGTTGACAACGGCAAATTAATTCACAAGCGAATTATAAATAATTTGATTCCCTACAAAACTGTTCTCATTATTTTTACACATAGTCTAATCATATTAGCAAATTTCCTCGAAATAAGGGTAAAGTCTGGTTTTATTGCTGCAAGTTGTTCAAGGAGGTATTTAAAATATGGACGCCTAAAATGAGTACACCAATTTTTGTGGGAAAACTTCTTATTTTACAACAAAGGATGAGAAAACGCGTTATTTTGGGATTCAATCGGAAGTGTTGATAGGAACGAAAAAACTTTTTATATAAGATTTTTAAGTATTTATGAAACCTACAAAATGGGACCACACCGACTAATCGAAAAAATGTTATCGTCGAAAAACCAGGCAAAATGCAGGTTTTGGCACTTGATGGTAATGCGACGATAATTTCACGCAACTACTTGAAATTCTTCAAATCCTTAGGATTCATACTTGTAAATGACAACAACAACATCGGAGTATACTGATCAAGTAGTTTTTTGAGAATCTCTAATTGTTTATCCCAAAACACCTGTTTTCCGGACATCACTACTAGTTTATTGAGCAATATGTAGCGATCGTTCAGAGAGCATTTAATAGCAAAATACACGTGCTTACCTTGCCGATATGAATCACAAACCATTCCGAAAGACAAATGTTATTTTTATGCGAAAAACGAATGTTATGTTTTTTTCTTACAAACAAACTCAAACATTCCATATTTGTGAGTAATTGAACAAATGCGCTACGATATTCAAAAATACAGGGTGCCGCATCGAAAACGAAACAGACGCATTTACTGGCAGCTCAGTTTTTTTTGAAAAACGCTCAGACCCGTCGATTTTGTTTTCGAGGGGGACACAAATTTCGCAAAAAATCACGTTAGCACGTGTAGCCCCCTATGCCCCCCGCTGACACCACCCCCAAAATCTTAAATGGAAAGGGGGGTCGAGTGATGCCTTATTTTAAAGGTCGTTCAATTCCCTTCAAAATGACATAAAATTAATGTACTTCAGTTCGGTAGTTTTGAAGATTTATTGATTTTATTAATTTTATTATTATTATTATTATTATTATTTCCGGATTCAACCCCTGTATAGTTAAAAAGTGGGACGAGGTGTGCTGAAGTGCCATGATTTTGGAAGCATACATTTCATATACACCGGTGGTCCATAAGACGCATTCTAGATCCGCTTCCGCATCAATCAATATAGAAAAAAGAAGTTAGAAAATGCTAGGGGATACTCGGGTTGAGGATTAAAGGAAGACGTTAGAACACGTCATGCTGATTGAACCATTTATGACCAATTCGTCCCATGAATGGAAACATAGTCTTTTTTAGAATTTCAAGCTCTACACGTTTCTGCTGTCACAAATGGTGCTTGCTATTTGAATGCTTCAGCCTGATCTCTAAATGACCTGTTAGATCTTTATCTAGATCATGTTTGGGCTCATCAAATTTGCGTTCAACAATTTAATGTTGTGAAGCTACAACATTGAAAATAAAACATCAACTAAGTTTCTTGGGCTAGAAATGTATCGCAAGTTGGAATTCAGTAATCATATAAAAGCATCTGGTTGCTTTGTTGTAAGAATTGTATCCCGAGACTTTGAAGTTGCCAAGACCATGCAATTGTGGAGTATATTAGGTATGGCATTGCATTTTATGGTATACAGGTCCTAGAATACTCTTTTATTATCCAAAAAGAGAGCTATACGAAATATAGCTCAAGAGATTTTAACTATGACGTCTATTTATAGTTAAAGTACGAACCCCTTCCCACTTCAGTTGGCCCAACTATTGAAATCTTAGTTTTTTCTTTCTTATCAAACACAAATAATAAAAATGTAGCAGGGTGTTATAGGTTTAAAATATTAACAATGAATATTTTGATAATATATAGTAGAACACACCAACTTTATCATTCCCTAATCAAATTTGCAGCAAAAAAATAACACATGTTGCAGTTACAGCATATCAACCTACTTTCATTTCAATTCAAAATAAGTCTATAACGCATACGTGGCTGTGAAAAATAAAAGCCATGACAATTGTTTTATTAATCACAGCTGTCAGAATACGTTTAAAATAGTTTTGGGTAGTTAAGGTTTTCAAAATGGGTAGAGGAGAGGTTATTAGTGAGAAAATTCGGTTACTGATAATTAAATTTTTTAATTCTGGGAAATCAAACTCAGAAATTGCAACTTATCGCGGTACAGTGTGAGAAATATTGTTAGAAGATATAACGTAACTGGTTCAGTTAATATTAAGCCACGATATGTGAAAAAAAGTATTATCACAAATGCCGACCGAACAGCATTAAGAAGAATAATCGTGAATAACAGGCGTGCCAATTATTTGCAATTAAGTGCTTTGTGGAGTGACGCTGTTGAAAGGAGAATTTCGGGGTCCACAACTCATAGAGAGGTCCATAAACTGGGATTTAGCACTTGCAAGGTAAGTTTTCTTATAAAATAAGTTAAGTAAAAACCCTAATGTTGCACAACTTGTTTATAGGCCAAAGGAAAGCCACTATTAACTCCACTGCAAAAGAAAAATCGGCTTAGATGGGCTAAAGAACATAGACAATGGACACCTCAACAATGGTTTGCAATACAATGGAGTGATGAGGCCCGTTTCGAAGTTTGTGTTGGTGACAGTCGCAGTAGAGTTATTCGCAAAAAAAATGAAGCATTCCATGTTGACTGTCTGAAGAGAAAAATGAAATTTCCAGCTTCCATTATGGTCTGGGGCAGGCCATCAAAAGGAGTAGGAAAACTTCATTTTGTTGACGGAAATGTGGATACAAACAAATATTTGGCAGTTTTAGAAGAATCGCTTTTACCAGGGATGGAGAAATGTTTGACATCCGGCCAAGATTTTGTGTTTCTGCAAGATGGTGCAGCGTGCCATACCTGAAAAAAGGCTATAAAATGGATGGAAGAAAATAATGTACCACTTTCGAAATGGGTTTCTAGCAGTCCAGATCTGTCACCTATTGAAACTTTGTAGCACGAGATTAAAAAGGTTCTACGACAACATCCTGCTCGTACAATCACCGAACTGAGACAAAAGCTTCAAGAAATATGGGATTATTTTACACCAAATTTTTGCCAAAACTTGGTTAACACAATGCCCCAAAGAATTTCAGCCGTAATAAAAAATAAAGGTGATGTTTCCCAATGGTAATCTTTCAATTGTTGCTTTGTTAACTTCGCGCATTTATTCGCACATCGTTTATTTGTTCAGATGTTCTATTAGTTATAGGTCTAAGTGATTTCAAATATGTATTTTTTATGACTAGAGTGTTTTTAAGAAAATAAATCGTTTTAAAAGTAAATAGTTTCGTCATGTTTAGTTTATAAAGGCATATTTTGGTACAAATCTTGAAGTGGGCCAACTGAAGTGGGAAGGGGCTCGTAGCATGCTTGGTTAAAAAGAGATATGCCAGTCAACAACCAGCTATCCTCAAGTCAGCCTTAACACTCTACAATTTATAATGGAGTAGAGATATTCGACCATCTACCGACAGCTACCAAAATAATTGGTGATTTGAAGGTTTTCAAAGAACCTGTGAAGGAATTGCTTCTACAAAACGCCTACAGGAGTACTTTGATAATATTTGCCCGTTAAATTGTTGCCTGTTGTTTCATATTTAATTTCATGTTATATAATGTCTGTGACTATCTACCTTATATGGTAATTTATTCACTACTTTTGACAATAAGAATAATGTATTCTTGGTCCCTAAAGTAGGCGTATATTTTGATTGATTGATCAAAAAATTGCTTTCTTTATACCCTGATACTTTTGCTAAAACCTTTTTCCGAAAAAAATGCTTTGACCGGTATTTGGGATGTTTATTTATCGAATAGACATTTAACGTTTGTACCCGCATTGTTTAATAATAGCGTTGTAGCAGCGTGAGTTAGGGCAATAATAGAATGTCGAGTAGAATGCAGATTGTTTGAAATGCTTGATGGATAAATATGTCCAGTCACCGCCGGTGCGTTTACCCATAACAGTTCAACACGACAGCACCAATAATTGATTGTTTAATAGATATTGGCAGTAATTAAAATACGGCAATGGCAATGATGATTTTGCGGAAATCGTAATCGGATAGCATCACCATCACGGTCAAGCACAGTCCCAAGTAATCTAATTTATTCCACCCATCAATAATTATTACAGAGTTTGTTGTGAGGCTGATTCTTCCTACTTCAGATCCAAATCATATTCGTTAAAAGCAGCAGTTATGTCGAAGAAGCTTTAGAAAAAGGTTTAGATGTTTGAGGGTACTGTCTACGAGTTTGAATCAATCCTGCGTGAAAATTGTCACCCATATCGTTATCCAAGAGAAGGTAGCACTGTTCTTCTGGGACTGCGCTTGAAGTTTTTGAATCAAGGACCCTAAGTATTTCGGATAGCATCACCATCACAGTCAAGCACAGTCCAAAGTAATCTAATTTATTCCACCTATCAATAATTATTACAGAGTTTGTTGTGAGGCTGATTCTTCCTACTTCAGATCCAAATCATATTCGTTAAAAGCAGCAGTTATGTCGAAGAAGCTTTAGAAAAAGGTTTTAAATGTTTGAGGGTACTGTCTACGAGTTTGAATAAATGCTGCGTGAAAATTGTCACACATATCGTTATCCAACTGAAGGTAGCACTGTTCTTCTGGGACTGCGCTTGAATTTTTTGAATCAAGGACCCTAAGTATTTCGGATAGCATCACCATCACAGTCAAGCACAGTGCAAAGTAATCTAATTTATTCCACCTATCAATAATTATTACAGAGTTTGTTGTGAGGCTGATTCTTCCTACTTCAGATCCAAATCATATTCGTTAAAAGCAGCAGTTATGTCGAAGAAGCTTTAGAAACAGGTTTTAAATGTGTAAGGGTACTGTCTACGAGTTTGAATAAATCCTGCGTGAAATTTGTCACACATATCGTTATCCAACTGGAAAGGAAGAAAAACAGGTGGCACTGTTTTTCTGGGACTGCGCTTGAATTTTTTGAATCAAGAACCCTAAGTATTACTTTATCACCATCAAAATATTAAACCCAAAGGTGGTACACGTCAGTTATAAAATGTCCCCACTCCCCAAAGTCTAAAAGTACTGCTTTGCAAATTTTAGGATGAATTATTGATAAATTTCTTAAAAATTTAAATTCGCCAAGACCATGATCAACATTTTTTACCGCTTGGGTGGGGCTACTCTTCGCCACTGGACCTGATCATATACAGGGTGGCGCATCGAAAACGAAACAGATGCATTTACTGGCAGCTCAGTTTTTTTTAAACGCTCAGACCCGTCGATTTTGTTTTCGAGGGGGACACAAGTTTGACAAAAAATCACGTTAACACGTGCAGCCCGCTGGGCGGGGGTGACACCAACCCTAAAATCTGAAATGGAAAGGGGGTCAAGTGATACCTTATTTTAAAGGTCTTTCAATTCTCTTTATAATGATGTAAAATACATGAGCTTCAGTTCAGTAGTTTTGAAGATTTATTGATTTAAAGCTTGAAGTAGACTTTAATAGGTACATCAGATTGGTTTGTAATACTTTCAGAAGAAATTTGACTAAAATAACTTACTTTATACGTAAATGCTGTTCTTCACTACGCCCATGGTTTGTTTATCATTTTGTTGTTGAAAATAGCTATTGGGGCGTTTTTTGTGGCAAAAAAGTTATTTCTTAAAGAAAAATAAGGAAATATCTCGTACTTATTTTAAATAGGAATTTAGTACATGGTTTGCAATTGATTTGACAAACTTTGTTGCTAAAATAACTTGTAACGCTTTATTACATAAATTAACCATGGTATATTCCACAGCAGAAGGAGTTGAAATTATCGACCAATTTTTTGGAAATAATCAGTGCGCTAATAGAACAGCAGAAATATTTAATGAGCGACATGAGAACAGTAACGAGCATCGAAAATATGTTCTAGAACTTGTAGCTAAATTTCGGGAAACTGGATCAGTCGCCAATAAAAATCGCATCATTGAAAATCCCATAAGGAACGAAGCAATAGAAGTGGGGGTTTTAGGGCAAGTTTATGTAGATCCTACGTTAAGTACCCGCAAATTGGAGACTATGTGTGGTGTTAGTCGACGTGCTGTCCAACGGCTTCTACATGCCCATACTTTTCATCGGTATAAAATTCATCTGGTACAAGAACTTAATGAAGAGGATTTTGATAGGCGATTACAATTTTGTGAAGATATGAGTGAACGAATTATAAACGATGAACATTTTCTATTCAACACTTGCTTTTCCGACGAATGTTCCTTTTTCTTAAATGGCGTAGTAAATCATCACTGCCGATATTGGTCCGATTCTAATGCCAGAATTTATCATGAGGTTCATACACAGCAGCCACAAAAATTAAAAGTTTGGGCAGGTATTATTATATATATTTACCTGGAAATTTGACCGGTGAAATGTATTTGGAATTACCGGAAGACGCCATAGATCCTGAATTAACAGTCATAATTGAAAATCAGAATGATCGGCGGTACATTGCGAATAGGTTGATGTTCCAACAGGTTGGTGCCCCACAACATTACGCATTACGTATTCGACAATATTTAGATCAGACGTTTCCAGATCGATAGATTGGTAAAAGAGGTGCCATTGAATGGCCCCCAAGATCGCCAGATTTATCACCTTTGGATTTCTTTATGTGGGGTCATTTAAGAAGCAAAATCTATGCTACTCAGCCAACATCATTAGAAGACCTGCGACAAAGAATTTTGAACGAGTGCCTTCAAATTACTCCTCAAATATTGCAAAATGTGCGGCAACGTTTTGAGCAAAATCTTTATTATTGCATGGAGAGTCATGGTGGCCATTTTCAACATTTACTTGCCTAACGGGTCAGTTCATTCTTCATGTTTAAATTACTTTGCCGCCAAATGTATTAATCTCCACTAATGATGATGTATTAGTTTTATTTAAGCTTTAAATCAATAAACCTTCAAAACTACTGAAACAAAATCGACGGGTCTGAGCGTTTTTCAAAAAAAAAAATGAGCTGCCAGTAAATGCGTCTGTTTCATTTTCGATGCGTCACCCTGTATAATAGGAAGGACCGTATATGACCGAAGCTTGTACCATTGAAAGTGGTAGATGGCAATTTTTCTACAGTACAATACCCTAGTCTCGAGTATTGCTCACATGATTGGAGTACTACCGCCCCAACTACATTCCCATGCTCAATGCTGCTCAGCGGAGGGGTGTCCGACTGATCGACGACATTTCCCTAACGGACAGTCGTACATCCAGAACTGGTCGATACGATTGCTTCTTTACCCCTAGGATATCGAGATTGTGGAACAATCTACATCAGGAGGTTTTTCCCAGTTTATTGACTGGGCACTTCAAAAATCAGATCAATAAAAATTCTTTAAGATCCTTATAGCAGCCGCGGTGCCCTGGCATCTAGACTCTACCTGTGCGGTTTCTTCAGTGTAAGAAAACGGTTGCTGAAGGCGTGTAATGAGATCCCGAACTACTGACCCCACTTTTTTAATAATTAACGCAACTAACTTTCCTGCAGATTGTTACAAATTCATGTCACAGAGAAAACTTTTAAATTGATTAGTGCATATAGAGGACGAAAATTTGATTTTCGAAACAATAAGTACATGCCCGAGTTGCGTCTCCACGCGTATTTCTCGTCGCTATGTACGGGTAATTGTTGCGTTATTACTGAACTTTGTTGCAGTCAATACTTTGTCAAAGTCTTTTATGAAAACTGGAAAACCGTGCAAGTTATATTTCAGAGAAATATTTTCAGCAATATGAAATAGTTATACGTATCAGTCATTCTATCCATACCTGAAAATTCTCGAATGCTATGTAACCTTTGCCAAAATCGTAAGACATGTTTAATGGCAATAATATTTTGTGTATTCCACACTTTTAAGCTTTTTGAATTTACAATTACCTGCTTATTTCTATGATGTGAGAGAAGATGGAGAACTATTGAAAGCACATATATTTGATATACTTCTTTATTGTAGTACATGACTCTTTTTACAGTAACTTCTTAAATTATATGGTAAGCTTCCGGTTTCACCGCAGTCCTAAAATTTCCAAATATAATGGATGGGTACTACGCTGGGGAAATTTTTTGTACATTAATTTTTGTGCTTTACGGGGAATTTACAGAAATCACGGAAAAGTACGGATACCTAGACCGAATTACATGGAATTACGAAGGACATTTAAGGAATGTTTTGCATTATCATGGTAAAAATTACTCAACATCAGTTGTGCCTTGAGCAAAATGTATCAAACGCCTGTTTTCCCCAAAGTTTTGATTTCCGATTTAGAATAACCCAAGAATATTAGACTACGAGCCCCTTCCCACTTCAGTTGGCCCAACTATTGAAATATTAGTTTTTTTCTTATCAAACACAAATAATGAAAATGTAGCAGGGTGTTATACGTTTAAAATATGAACAATGAATATTTTGATAATATATAGTAGAAAACACCAACTTTATCACTCCCTGATCGAATTTGCAGCATAAAAATAACACATGTTGCAATTACAGCATATCAACCTATTTTCATTTCAATGCAAAATAAATCGATAACGCATAGGTAGCTGTGAAAAATAAAAGCAATGACAATTGTTTTTATTAATCACAGTTGTCAGAATACGTTTAAAATAGTTTTGGGTAGTTAAGGTTTTCAAAATGGGTAGAGGAAAGGTTATTAGTGAGAAAATTCGGTTACTGATAATAAAATTTTTTAATTCAGGGAAATCAAACTTAGAAATTGCAACTTTCTTACACTTATCGCGGTACAGCGTGAAAAATATTGTTAGAAGATATAACGTAACTGGTTCAGTTAATATTAAGCCACGATATGTGAAAAAAAGTAATATCACAAATGCCGACCGAAGAGCATTAAGAAGAATAATCGTGAAAAACAAGCGTGCCAATTATTTACAATTAAATGCTCTGTGGAGTGAAACTGTTAGAAGGAGAATTTAGAGGTTCACAACTCATAGAGAGGCCCACAAACTGGGATTTAGCACTTGCAAGGTAAGTTTTCTTATATAAAAACTGAAGTAGAAAACCCTAAAGTTGCACAACTTGTTTATAGGCCAAAGAAAAAACACTATTAACTCCACTGCAAAAGAAAAATCGGCTTAGATGGGCTAAAGAACATGACAACGGACACCTCAACAATGGTGTGCAATACAGTGGAGTGATGAGGCCCGATTCGAAGTTTGTGTTGGTGACAGTCCCAGTAGAGTTATTCGCAAAAAAAAGAAGCATTCCATGTTGACTGTCTGAAGAGAAAAGTGAAATTTCCAGGATCCATTATGGTCTGGGGCAGTATGTCATCAAAAGGAGTAGTAGTTTGATGATGTGCTAATATAATATACTATAAATATAAAAAATAAGTTCTCTATAAGACGGTGCACGTTAAGCGATAAAAAAATGGCAGAAGTTTTAGCTGTTTCATACAAGCAGGCAAAAAGCAAGAGTATATTTGGGAAAGATGTTTGTGGAAATATTAAAAGAGGCGAAAAGCCCCTTCAATCAAGAAATATGTCATTGTGGATGTCAGCCTATCTATGCTGATATGGGTTTGAATAATACCTACTCGTAATAATAATAATTGCACTAGTAATAATAATAGTAATGGTATTGTTTGTTGGTACGACGCTAGTAGTTCTTCCAATAATAATAACAACACCTATGTACATTCAAATTCCAGAATTGGTTTTGTAATATTCCCATACATCCAGGACGTAACTCCAAAACTAGCCAGGCTGTGTAGCACTTTCAATTGTCACATTACCTGTGAATCGGTTCTCACAATTAACAGTGTTTTTGCCAAAATGAAAGATGGAGTTTACACAAAGGTGACTTCAAAGTACATCCAGAAAGATGTGCTTTGGCCTCACAGGTTAACATCATAGGACATTCTACACGGTGTTTATGAACTAAGGCATCAAACTGCTAGGGGTTGTTCAGTGTAACAGTAGAAAACATTTGAGTATAGAGACCCATATACGGAAAAGTGTCACTATGACACTACGGCCCTAAGACGCGTTAAAATTTAGAAAGACGATGAATTCTCCAAATAGGTTTTAATGCATTTAATTTTTGCCCTTGTACATGATATCATCACAACAATTGTTCAAAATGTCTTCCTCCAACCTGAATACACCGATTTAAACGTCGCACATGATTTCGGCGGACTTGACTAAAAATTTGATACTCGGTGTGAATGATTTCAAATGTTGCTGTAATTCGTCCAAATAAGTCTTGCTCTGTTTCTACTATGGTTTCTTATACCAAAGATTTTACATGTCCCCACAGGAAAGAATCTAGCGACGTTAGATCGGGTGACCTAGGAGGCCAAAAAACTGCTCCACCTCTGGCAATCCAACGGTGCCCAAACCGCTGAGCCAAACACTCACGTGCTTGTACAGCAAAGTGAGCCGGCGCTCCATCATGCTGAAACCACATTTGCTGTCAAACGTTCAATGTAACATTTTCAAAAAGTTCTGGAAGAACTTCCTCCGAGAAACGTCGGTAAATAGGTCCTGTTAACCGTTCCGGTACATGATATGGCCCAATCAAATAATCATCAACAATGCCTGCCCATTATGTGGGCAGACCAACGTTGCTGATGCTTTCTAGGAAAAATTGCATGGGGATTTTCTTTGTCCGAAACGTGGCTATTATTAAAAATACCGTCTCTTGTGAAAGGGGCTTCATCGGTCCATAAAACTTAGCGTAAAAAATTTGGTTGTGCAGCGATTTGATGAAGAAGCCATTGACAAAATTGAACTCTAGGATGAAAATCGGCTGCAGTCAATCCTTGAACTTTCTGGAAGTGGTGAGGATAAAGTTGTTGCTCGTGCAGCACCCACCAGACGGAAGCGTTACTCGCATTCAGCGTGACGTGTGCTACTTGATGGTTCGTCGGCAACTCGCTGAAGCACCTCATCTTCAAATTCGACCCTTTTTACGGTTCTAGCAACTCCAGTGTCATGCACATTAGTTTTAAACAATCTCTGTTATCGTTTTTAAAAATAACATCACACAAGCACCGGGTATGGGTCCCTATACTCAAATGTTTTCTATTGTTACACTGAATAACCTCTACAAGTTTGATCATATAGTTCTGAAACACCCTTGTTATAGCAGTGTGAAGGTAATTGACAGAGAACACCTCTCTAAACGTTTGTAACTCTCACAGATTTTTCTTACTGATAAGTGTATGAATAAAAAGACTGATGTTAAGCAGCTTAGTGTTATCTATTCACATTTGTTGAACTGCGAAAAATTGGAACGTTTGAAGATATTGATATTGATTTTTCACAGTAATAAATACAATAACTCAATAGATAAAATCAACATTTTAGAAATATTTTCTCCCTCCTGTTTTCTCCAATGTAGGATATTTTTCACATTGGCCAATTTTGCTAAGTAGTAACTCTTAATTTACAGAAAAATAATAATTTTTGAAATTTCTCAATGACGTCTTGGACTTGAATAAACCCTCGTCTTAATTATCACACATACTAGCTTTAGGCTGGCAACAAATAAAATAAAAATTTCCCTACCAACTACTCACATGTTAATAACGTCAACCTCACACGTCAGTTTCGGCCTTTTGAGCACGTTAGCTTTTTGAGGTTATTCCAGGATGAGACATTGGAAAGTTTTAATTATTATTGATTAATTAGTAATGTTTTTTAAATCCGTTTGTGGTGTTTGGCCATGATTTTTGACAATTCTTCAAGTTTCTGATCGTCCTACTATGTGGTCTCATCCAAATTTTCTAAGATCAAATTTTAACACCAACCTTGCTAACGCAGTGAGTAATAAAATTTTAAATTATTGAGTATGGGTGATATCTTTTTTAATTTGTTTGTAGCCTCTGATGATGACAGCATACACTGTTGAAAGTTAGAAGAGTTCACTTAGCAAAATTTGTCGATTTTCCCAAAGTTAAGTTCTTCCACTTAAACCATTATGTATACACAACAAACATGAAACACCCGAAGAAGCTTAAGCTTGTGTTCAATAAACAGATGAACGAATAAGCTACAAATGTATAGATGGATCAGGGAGTTATAATAAATATTGCTTTACTAATCTGTTACAGACTTTGAAGCAGATACTGAATTTTCATTGAACCTTGTTGGATATCTGTGATTGAAAGGCGTCTCTATTTTGATAGATTAGTCCATTGTAGAAGTATGTTTGTCCTGGACTTTAGCTTTGATATAAACGCTGTCAGTAGGGTAAGTTATTTCTATATCAAGCATCAGCTTTAATATCCAATTATGTACAACTTGAATTTTGTTCATAATAATTATTAATTAGTACTCCCCAGGTTGATATGCAGTAAGAAAGAATAGCGTAGACAAGGGCATATTAGAGAGTATACAGATATTTGTGGTCTGAAGGATTGCGAATGTACTTGACTTTTGGGAAAAGACATCATAGTAAAGGCATACTTTAATACTCGTAGGCCAGTTTTACCTTGACTATTTATGCCCTGTGAAAACAAGCATCAGCGCGCAGTATTCATATTCTCGCGCATCCATTGACCTGCGCGTTCTAAATGTTTGGGCAACAGACGAATATAAGTATGATGCTTCTGTTAACTAGTATAAACTAACCATATAAAATAATATTTATTATACAAGCAGTGGCTGAAAGGAATAATTGAATTTTCCGAAATCCCTAGCAGGAACTTCTATGCGCTCTTGGGAAAAGAAGATTACGGAGATATTTCCTATTGGGCATTAATATTCATTGCTGGGAATTTTGAGGATGCATTGACCATTATTGTTGGCAGTAAATGACTCCTCGAAATCTTGTTCCTCAGGGCCTGTTATCTCGCTGTGTTTCACAGTTTATTCCAAGATCCTTAAGCGTCTGTTATGGTACAGTTACGACCAACTCACCGAACTTCCTACTGCCCTAATCCATTTATCTAATTTCTTAACGACCACCTCCTTTGCTCTAACCCAATTGCCGCATTGCCTAAACACGTCGCCCATCTTGTACGTAGATTCCGGTTGATGCATTTAGCACGTTCGTAAGCCCTCCAGGTCGAAGTGTCCCTTCCGTCCACGACGTGCTCGGATTCAGGTGTTACCTGAATAAATTGAACGTTTTCCTACCGTCCGTTTCTAAGCTTTCGCCACATTGTACCGACCAACTTGCCTCCGTATTATGTCAGACTAAGGGTGGATTTCACCAGGATTGTCAAATCAACAGCCCGTTATTCTCCACTTATAGGGTAACAGTCCGTCAAATACAGCGACTGAGCTGAAAGTTCCAATCAACAAATTTTAGCAACCAATAGCTATGAAATAGCATAATTTATGGCTCTGGAATATAGTGAAGTGAAAATTGTGAAATCTGCCAGGAGTGCAGTGTTTAGTGCACTCTTCGTCTCGAATGTAAGATCTCCACTATTGCATGTCAAATATTTGAGTTATTGCACATTTCCTTATACTGATCAGCAATGAGTGTTATTTTCGTACATCACTGGAAAGCAGTAACAAAAACTATTTGCTCGAAAGAAATGGAATGTGTTTTTTAGATCAGTGAAATTATTGTGTATCTAACGAAGCTACAAAGTAATCGTAAACAGTGGTTGATTCGTGATCAACGCGTGATCGGTAGCCATGGCGCTCTGTCGGCCTCTTCCTGATTGGCTTGTAGCGACGAGCCTCCAGACAAAGTTGCACGGTTGCCACGCTCGGCGAGTTTTCGCCAGAGTGGTTGATCACATTCGCATGGATCACAAATCAATCTGTTGGTGCAATACGTGCAATAACTGTTGTAAAGGACATTATATATCAATAAATGGCATCACAAAGGTATATTCCAATTTGATCTGCAGCAAATTATGAACGGCATATACGGAGATGCGAAAACAAGCTCAAAAAGGTGAAGAAAATTTTTGTGCAATCTTTATAGTTAAATTTTTCCTAAGAGATAGCATCAGTGAGAGAATTTTTTTCTATTGTCTTATTTTTCACATTAATGCGATGTCGAGGTATGTGGCCCTATCGCAATTGAAAATAAGGTTTCGATAATCCTTCCATAAAGTTTCGATGAGTACATCTGAAATAACCTTGAGATATTCTTCAGGGAAATACAAAAATCTCCTTTTGTGTTTTTTTGTGCAGATTTATCTATTAAAATCCTATCCGCAATCTATTTTCCATGCACACACCTTCAACCGAATGTATGCCATATATGATATTACCGTTTCCAACTTTCACCAAGGTTAATAGGAACCATAACAGCTCCCTACCCTTCCCCCCTATAAGAATATCGATTTGTAGCCTCACATTTCAAGGTTAGACTTCTTGTAATGTTTCTGTTCAACATTCGGCGATTTCTGACAATTTTCCCAATAAAACATGATCATTGTGACATTAAGCCTGGCAACGCTGCATAGTAGAGGGAACTCTCAGCGTCACGTTGATGGTTCGTCACCACGCACAGGATTGTAATCAGTTACGGATACCCGTTTATGAGCGCGAACGTTTTATGCACGTCTTGACTTGATTTTTCTTGGGGAAATTTAATATTAGTCTAAAATGTCTGACACAGATACAGCTGATGAAGTAGTTGAAATCAGCTTAACGCCACCCAGCAAAAGGGCTAAAGCTTCATCTTAGCGCAGGTGAAAAACAAATTATTCTAAATATCTACAAGAACCAGATGCAAGAGAATAGTGGATTGGCTATAGAAAAGATCGTATGTAAGGTTGCTGAAATTTCTGGAGTAGGTCGATCAAGTGTTTACAAAATCTTGAAGGAATATAGACAAAATCACTCACTATCTGAGCCAAAAATATATCCAGCGAGAAAAAAAATCATCGAAAAAATAGATGACTTTGACAAAAGTACCATTAGAAGAAAAGTACATCACTTTTTCTTCAGGAATGAAATACCTACAATAGATAAAATATTGAAGCAAGTGAATGATGATGAGGACCTGCCAAATTTTAAAAGATCTACGTTCCATAAGCTGTTGAAAGAACTAGACTTTCGATTTTTGAAAAGAGGAAGGAATAGTTTATTCATAGAAAAGGAGGAAATTGTTATCTGGAGGAGAGAATACCTTAGAAAAATTAGGCAATTCCGCGCTGAAGGAAGAAAAATTTATTATTTAGACGAAACATGGGTGTACGCGGGGCATACGCAGGGAAAGGTTTGGGTAGACAGATCTGTGAGGTCCTCAAGGCAGGCTTTTTTAGATGGCCTTTCGACGGGATTGAAAAATCCTGCAGGTAAGTTTCGAAGTATATGAACTTTTTTGGATGCAGATAATTCATTTTCTGATCGAATCAATGATTTGGAAGCTCCGAACTCAGTTTTGCTATCTCATCCAAGTTTCTGAGTATTTCCTTCACCCAAAAACTAATCTAAGACCCTATCCTACACTAACCTAAAAAGAGTAAGTTGCTTACTTTCGTCATTTAGTGCGCTCGCTGAGAAGTAAAATAACTAATTACTTTCAGGCAAGGGAAAACGCCTGATCATTTGCCACATAGGTAGCGTAGATGGATTTGTTCCTGAAGCATTGTGGGCATTTGAATCCAAAAAAACTGGAGACTATCACGAAGAAATGGATGGTAACTTATTTGAAAATTGGTTCAAAAAAATATTGCCGACACTTGATGATAACGCAATTATTGTGATGGATAATGCCCCGTACCACTCCAGAAAATTGGAAAAAATTCCAACAATGGCCACCAAAAAGGCAGACATTCAACAGTGGCTTGTCTCAAAGAAGATCGACTTCGACCAAACAATGGTCAAAGCTGAGCTGATAAATATAGTCAAGCGACATAAGTATAAATATGATTTAAAAATTGTTGACGAAATGGCCAAAAACCAAAATAAAACGATTCTCAGGCTGCCTCCCTATCACTGCGAACTGAATCCTATCGAGTTGATTTGGGCCGACATCAAGCAATACGTGGCGTCAAATAACAGCACTTTTAAGTTTTCTGACCTTAAAAAACTGTTTGATGTTGCTGTCGATAGAATTACGCCAGCAAAATGGAGAACATGTATTGACCATGTCCAAGAGAAGGTTAAAACCAAAATGTGGGATATGGACAATATCATTGACACCCAAGTTGAACCCCTTATAATTGACATCAACAATTCTGATGATTCAAGCTCCTGGGAATATAGCATATAAATCGATTGATACCATTAAGACTGGCAGTTTAACGGGCTTTTTGGCAAGACAGGTAAGTTCATTATAGACTGCAATCAAAGTGTAAGTTTCTAGTTATTAATGTGGAAATTTCAAATTTATAATTACACAAAATTAGGGTTAATTTAGGAGTTCCAAAGCATAATAGTGCCATTTTGACCTTCTTCCTAATTTAATAGCAATCAAACTAACAAACTTTATGGAGTCTGTAATAAACTTTTGTACTACTACGTCTATAGTCTCTATTTGCTCAAAAAAATTTGCTCTGCATTGTGAATAGAAGGTTGATTTGTAAATATTATTGGGTATATATGTAAGTTAATAATAAAATATGAACAATTTCAATTGAGATGGTCCACAAGTTTTTTTCGTGTGCGTTTTAGTAACATTTTGCTGAAATGGTGAATACAGAATTTTTTGCACTGATTCCTAATGTCGAAATATGATTAGAAAGGCGTGGTATATTCCTGATAATTTACTATGCTTTTGATAGAATTTACAGCAACACATATCTTGTACGACATTTTTTGATAGATCAGTCACAATAGCTTGATACGGCCCTGTAGCGTCTCCTACGGTTAAGTTCTTGATCACGTGCAATACGGGTGTATATGTTTGATTTTACTTTGTTTCTTCGATGGATACAGTTTAGGTCATATCTCAATTGTACCTTAGTAGATACGAACCCTATCGACTCGGGTGCGTTGGAAATACTTTGTTGTCCTAATTGCTCTATAAACGATAGCATTACCATTTTGGATAAGCTCCTATTATTTTTCAGCCCTCGGCACGACAATATCATAGTATCAGGTGATATGAATGTTGATCTGCTCAACCCAAGTAACCCACTTAGTGCATGTTTTGATTGTTACAGCTTTGCGCAGGTCATTCACGAGCCTACTAGGGTAACCCAATTGAGATCTACTCTCATTGATCCAATTTTCGTCAATAACTCAGACACTGTTTCAACAGCTGGTGTAGTTAATGCAGATATTATTTCTGACCATAAGTTGGTTTTTTGCGAATTCCGTGTTGTAATTAAGGAACCCCTACCTATAGAGATCTTAAAAACATTGACATAGTCAGCTTTAAGACTGATTTAACTCGAATGAATTTGGATAGAATTTTTTATGTCAAAGATATAGAACAAAAAGTATGTATTTTAACGGAATCACTCACTATTTTATTTGATGCCGCACCCTGGTTAACAGCTACAGTAAAACTTATACTTAAACAGAGGGATACTGCCTTAATAACTTTCAGACGTACTCTCAATCAAGAAAACTGGATTTACTACAAGGAACTAAGAAATTATGCTTTAGCGTCAATAAGGAGGGAAAAAAATGCTTACCTATCACACATGTTCGATATGATCCAATGTTTAGAAGTATCGATACTTTTGCTTCCCATACCCGATATGTTGGATCGATATTTTTATATACGACACCTCGGTGTATCGATACATTTCACGAGTATCGTCATCTTCCGATCCGGACTGTGTCAGAAAGAGTGACTAACTTCAGATTACTTTTCTTCGTTGTTACCTTCCGCTGGATATCGATAATTTTATTCGAATATTTTAGAGTATCGGTACTTCCTACAACGATAAGAATCCACACATACCGATACTTTTCGTGGATCTAAACATCCCTAATCTTGACAGCTTGTCGTTCTTGTCAACTGGACTGGAGGGTGCGGTGTTGCCTTTACTATTTTACATTTTGCTAAAATCTTATGACAAATAAAAGCTTCAAGTGAAGTATTGACGAATATGAACGGATATGCATAGAATTTAGAATATAAATTCATATTACAAATTTCAGATTGTCTATGCATGGACTTGAACCGGAATCTTCGGTATTTTTACCGAAAAGATAATATTTACCGATAACATCATACTCCAAGATTTTTCAAAATAATTTAAATATTTCTATACGTGCCGAAAAAGAGCTGAAACGAAAAATAAAGCTAAAAGTTAATTTTATGTAGTCTTCATAGTTTTATACCCCATATCAATCATACATAATATGCATACACACTCAAGCAGTCGGGCACTAGAGAGGCGTAGATTTGGGTTGCCTATGATTACGAACGCACATCCTCATCCCTTACTCCGCTTGCCCTGAATTGATTTTTGTGCATACAAAAGGTACAGACTGGTAGATTACCGTCATCACCTCATCACCGGACAATCAATAAAGAAACCGAAACCTATCTGCTTTCAAAATAAATATTTAATTAAAATGAGAGGTGAGTTCAGGGATGAAACAGAAAAATATTCACAATCCCATAAGCAAGAATCGAAAAAGGCGTTTCCAGAATGTTTGCAAGGTATTTTGAAAGAGCGACCAGTATGCATAGTGTAGAAGTTGTAATATAGAACTATGCCCTCAAAAAACATGTTGTGACGTTTTTCATGACTCAAAGGTCCTTGATCTACCACAGATCTTGAGACGGCATTTAACTTATACCGAATTCAACGATACTATTTACCGATTCCGTTTTTTTTACCAGTTCGGCAACACAGACGTGTAATAATAATAGAAATAATAAGAAAATATAACAATATTTGGAGATATATTTTCATAAATAGGTATTTTTGATTCTGACTTATAATATCTAGATGATGAATAATAGGTGGATGCGAAGACTTTTACAAATATCGATGTTTTACGACCCAGAAATGCAGAATGTGCTGTTTGTTTACATTTGGTGTGGATTTCTAGATCATAAATTGATAAAAATTGTTTTTGATGTAACAAAAGATGATCAACCAGTTGGAATACGTTTTTTTTTGCAAAATAACAAAAGTCGGTACATTTCTACAGGTACGTATTATGTACAACACCATGTACGTGATATACAGACAAAACTAGATTGCCATACATGAACAGTTGTCAAAAACAGTGAAAACATCCTACCAAATATAATAGCTAGAAAGTTGACCTATTATTTCTCTCATTTTCATTGGTCCATTTAAATAACTGACCGTCTTTTCTGAAATGATAAAAATTTGAAATTTGATGAAAGTTATCCTAATTCTAAAGCACAAAGATATGATATTACATCTATAATGTACCCTTATTTATAAGGCAACCGTTTTTTCACGACTTTTTTCAACATTTCAATAGAAATCACTAATATTCAGAGAGCCTTGACAGCTTCCTTCAAATTGCATTTCGATAGGGTATTTTTCCATTGGTCCAAGGGACCGTTAAATATTAATGTTGGTGAAATTGGCCCTAAGTTGTAGAATTTGAGTGGAAGGCAGTGTACAGAAGGCAAAATATCAGATAAAAATGTATAAACTTTGCACGTCCAAGTTCGACGTTCTAAATGCAAAGATGGCGTCCAATAAGTTGACTGCATTTCCCACGCAACGATATAATCAGTCCATAGAGGATTGTGTAGTCACAAGATAGTCGCTCTGAGAGAAAAGTTAGCTAGGAACATGAATACCGAAAAAATTAAATAAATAATGTTAACCAAGCAGGCCCATGCACTTCTGTCACAGCTCCTACACTCCGTTTAAATTTTGATATTATACTCTGAGTAATTTTAAAAAGAAGTTGCAGTCGTGGTTACTCAGCAGTATATAATCACTCCCTCACCACTCTGTCAGCCAAACTTGAATAGTTTTGACATAAATTGGTCACATACGAAATCTCTATCTACTTTTACATATAGATCTATAGCAATTAATCGCCGATCATATTTTTAAGCCGTTTAAAAAGGTTAATTTTATATTACCTAAATATTAGGATGTACCTTTGAGTTGAAAAATACCATCACGGTAATACTCAATTCGATTCCCATAATTTTAATTTTGACCTATCTACGCCTGTTGTTGTATTTTGGATGTATATATAATGGAACAGAATCGAATGATGGCAATTTATTATTATTATTTGACAATGTTGGGATCTAAAAAATTTTCTCCACTCAACTGATAGTGCTTACTATCTGACAACGTTGCTAAGCTCCGCCAGCTATACTATAACTATCTAAAACTGTAATGACTCATCGATGTTCACGTGAACATCACTTAACTACCAGTAGTCGGCTGTTCATAGGCGGGGTATGAATGTTTAACATGAGTGAACTTCATTTGTCACCTGCTTAATAAAGAGTGGTTAAAAACATATTGTAAGTCAAAAATTTGGAAATTACCTTTATTCATCGTCGCTTCCACTTACAGCTGACAGTAATAAACTGTCGCTATCGCTTTCCTCGTTGAAATTGACTATAACTGACTCTATGATGGTGTCGATGTGGTGGTCAAGCTGCCACATTTTTGTTTTTTTCTTCACAACATGACGGATAGCATTCTGCCAAGCTTCGGGCGTTACTAGCTGTATGGAAGTCTCAAGTAAAATCTAACGTCTGGTAATTTGAAGGTTGTGTTATGGCGCGCAATATAACCCTTCACTTGAGCCCAGATGACCTCTATTGGGTTCAGTTCACAGTGGTAGGGCGGTAATCGCAGCACAGTGACACCACATTGACGGGCCATCTCATCAGTCACGTAACTAATGTTCGCAGGTTTGTGCTGTTTAATTTTTTCATACAATTCCGCTTTCACACATGAATCGTCAAACGGGATTCCTTTTTCGCGCAACCATTGCTGCATGTCACTTTTTCGAGATCCCATAGTCGGTACACGTTCGGCTCGACGACTATGGTAGGAAGCATTATCCATGACGATCACAGAGTTGGGCTCAACTCGCTGAAGCACCCCTTGAAACCAGCTCTCGAAGCAGCTGGCATTCATTTCGTCATGGTAATCACCTCCTTTCTTAGAGACGAAAATCAAGTCACACTCTTCTAAAAAGCCACTATCGCTACCAATATGAGTTACGATCAATCTTTGACCTTTCCCTGACGGTCCACGAAGATCTGTTGACAAACCTTCAATGCTTGCTTGTCGGTTACTCACTACGTTTTTGTCTATCCAGGTTTTTTTAACTGTGTGACCTGCATTTACCCATGTCTCGTCCAAATAATAGATTTTTCTGCTTTGTCGCCTATATTCAATCATTTCGCGTAGGTATTTTTGACGCCAGGCGACTATTTCAGGTCTCTCTATCAATACTGACTTCCGATTACGCGTTTCGTAACGAAAATTAATTTCGTGCAGGGATTTCCTCATTACCTCGACGCTCATTTGGGGTATAATTTCATTTTCCTTGATCGCTGCATGTACAGCCTTGAGGGTTGGTATCTCATTCCTAAAGAAGAATGAATGTACGGTTCGCCTTAACGCCATTTTGCTATCGTCATCCAATTTCACGGCCTTTCGTCCCTTCAAATTAAACTTTGGATCAGTAGTAGCTCCAGTTTTCTTCTTTTCATGCACCACCCTGCGAATGGTCCACTCTGGAAGACCTGTCATACTTTCACAACGCGCGAGTGCATCTCCCTGCGACATAGTTCTGTTCGGATAATTAAACACGTTGAGCACGATTTCTTTCGCGTCCCTCTTCAGTGCTTTACGAAGCCGTCTACTTGTTCCCTGGCTTTCAGTACTTCCACTCGTGCCATTTGTAGTCTCCATGGTTAAGTATAACCAAAACAGTAACCACAGAAACCACAACAATAACAATCACACAACAATTCTTATAAAAACACACAATATGCGATCGCTCAACGAAACACGTTCCAATGCGTTGCCGACGCCTATGATTCTGCCGGTCGAGGCGCGTCTTTGATTTCATTGGTTCTACCGGCGGAGAACAATCAGCCATTATTTCGATCTCTGTCTGTGCTGTTGACCACCGCAAAGCCACAGAAACGACATATGTCGTACGCTATACGGCTGTACTGGAAGGAAGCCGGGATCGAGCTCTGATCACGTGTTGATCACGCGTATGAGTCATTACAGTTTTAAATAGTTGTAGTATAGTCAGCGGTCAGACCCCGGCCTACATGTATATCTTACCTATTGTTTGTTGCGTCATCTGAGTTGAAAATAATTCTTTTAATGGCAAAGGTACGCGAAAATCTGTGATGTGTGGAATATCTTTGATGAGTGCATAGAACTGCCGGGGCTTAAAGCGTATAAATATACTAATGCAAAAAAATAGAGGTATATCCTCTTCCCTAGTTTTTAGTCCCGCCGGCAGACTGACGGAATTTTGTGTCATATTTTTCGTCCCATACTATCTCACTTTAGACATTTTTACATGTTACAATACTTTCTCACCAGATGCCGTAGAAAATAAGATGTACAAATTTCGCACGCTCAAGTTATATATTCAAAATGCAAATAAAATAATATTTCATATGCTATTCGTCAACCTGTCCTTCGTCAATTCTTTATTTCTATTTCTATTCATTTTTTCTCAGAAGTATCCAACATGGATATACAGAATTTTTGCTTTGCGTTTTGTGGTCTTTATATTTGCTGATGCTTCGTTATACTTCAATACACAGTAGAAGATATTTCTTGGATGAAACTAAAAAATAAGGATTCGAAAAGTTTCCCACCACCCTTCCATCTCAGAACACCTTGCGTCCAGCTGGCTGACTCTGCACTTCGCATGCAACGGTGTCATGAGATCATAAAGGATTATTGTAGAAAAAGGTAGGAAGAACTAAATGGATCAGGTGAGTAAAACAGACCCATAGTCCCTCCCATTTGATAACGATGCGACTCCTTCTCTGCCTTCACTGAAATTATCGGCCATCTGGCAACGTCAGCCATGCTATGCTGGCCAGCTCGAGCAGTGTGGCAATAAAAATAGGCTGCAGCGGTAACCCCAGACAGAATTTTCTTAAACTGGTGCTTATAATACGCGACAGGTCCAAGTTAAGAGCAAATACATCCGGAAATCTATGTATAACAACAATAATAATAATAAATCGTCTTTATTATTATGATAAACAGACAAATAGTCCGACAGACAGACTCTCGTGACATGGTTTTTCGTGATGTCCATCTCATACGAGGAACAAAACCGAATAAATCCACATTTTATGAAAATTGTGTTAGCCGAGAATATCGACTAACTTTATTAAAATACATATTATAAGCTACATAGTACCAAGCAAACCAAAATAAATAAATATAATATGGGGCTGCGTAGTGAATTGTCTGTATTTAGGCTTCCAGCTGTTAGATGCCAATAGATGTTTTGTAGGAGAATTCAAATAAGCCTAGTTATGAATCTTGTCGTAGGCTGTCCAACATTGCTTCAACTATTTAGGCTGATAATGTAAACAGGCGACACACGACTATTTTTTATATTTTATATATTTATATATTATGTATTTATATTTAATATATTTTATATTATTTTATATATTTATATATTTATATATTTTATATATTTTTTTATATATTTTATATATTTTATATATTTTATATATTTTATATATTTTATATAGTTTATATATTTTATATATTTTATATATTTTATATATTTTATATATTTTATATATTTCATATATTTATATATTTTATATATTTTATATATTTTATATTAATTTATATATTTATATATTTTATATCTTTTATATCTTTTTATCTATTTTCTATTATATTTATCTATTTATATATTTTATCTATTTTATATATTTTATATATTTTATATATTTTATCTATTTTACATATTTTATATATTTTATACAGGGTGGCCCATAATCCTTTGAGCTGGAAAAAAAAAGGAATAAAACCAAACTAGTTTACATTATGAAGAATTATTATATTTTGTTATCATCTTTATTGAATGGGAATTATGTTTTAAAATCACATCGTCTAAATGCAATCCATTACGATCACGGCACTCATATACGTTAAACGACGTCTAAAATTGTCGATGACTGCGCGGCAAGTCAACACTGTAATGCTTGCCATTTCTCTTCGGATATTTTCTTTCAGGACATCAACTGATCGCGGAGTGGTGTCGTACACTTTACTCTTGAGGTAGCCCCATAAACAGAAGTCCATTGGGGTCAAATCTGGACTACGTGGTGGCCAGGAAATGTCTCCTCTTCGAGAAATTACTTTGCTGGGAAAAAGTTGACAGACGACGGGCATAGAAGTGTTGGAGGTGTGGGCAGTTGCTCCGTCCTGTTGAAACCAGGTCTGCGTATTATAGCCTGGAAAATTCTGCAACGCTGGTGTCAAAAACTCTTCTATCATTGCAACATACCGCTCCGAAGTAACAGTTAATGCGCGACCTCTGTCGTCCTCAAAAAAATAAGGGCCTACGATGCCATGAGCTGACATAGCAGCCCAAACTGTAACTTTAGGGCTATGTAATGGCTTCTGATGCTTACGCCTTGGATTTTCGGGGCTCCAATAACGGCAGTTTTGTTTATTTACATGCCCGTTT
>CAVLJG010000009.1:70221428-70352933 GCA_963669975.1 Acanthoscelides obtectus
AAGTCCCAGCTTCAAAGCTCAATGTAGTCATTTGGACTCTAAGTTGAATTTACAGTCATATATTTTCAAGAATTCAGCTTTGACAGAAAACTAGCTTCACTTAATTACACATAAGTAGAATCCAGACTCAGATGGATGCTTCTGGGGTGCGTCTACAAATGCCCGTCAGGTTTTCTTAAGCCAGAAAAGAGTGCTAAGGTGTATGGCTATAGTTGATACAACACTCAGCTATAAGGAGCCCATTTTGCACAGTAATATTTTAAAACTGCCTGCTCTATTTATATGTATCATTTTGCAATATGTGCATACAAAAATAAACATAACTTCACGTTAAGGATGTACAAAATTTTTGAACTATTCAGAGACATGATCTATTTGCAAAATAGATAATGGGGAAGAAGTCGTCAAGTGCTTTGGGTCCAAAAATTTACTATAAGTTACCTAATGAAGTAAAATTATGTGTCTCATTAGAAAACTTCAAAACATGCTTAAAAAGTTTATTGTTGAATAAGTGCCTGTACAGTGTGTCTGACCTTGTTGATGTCTAAGTATTTTATATTACTTGTGTTTGTGATGAATCCAATGCATATTATTGTTTTCTGGATAATAAAGAATTGAATATGTCGAGTAAAACTATACGTTTTAATCCAGCAGCCGAAAATACGCATAGAAGCTGTAATATTCTGTCAATCTAGACAACCGCAACATTAACAGCTCATGGTTAGCTGAGTTTCCAACTTCTCTGTATAAACAATACGCACAACAGAGAAGCAACATGGATGCGAAACAATATTGAACCGTCGCAGTGCGATTCAGTATACGAGCACATATGTTTGCTTCTACTAGTTTTACAAAATAATGAGAGTCGCAATTCGTGCCTTATCAGCGTGCTCTGTCAGCGCTGGCATTAGAACCAATCATCATTCGCAATGTTTGGATGCATTTTGAGTTCGGCATGTTTACCAGCGTCGCATGTGCTTGCCTTGATTTGTAACAAGTTCGTCGAATAAAAATTTCCAATTAAAAAATTGTGGCAGAGAACAACCTTGGCAGCTTGCCATTTCCACTGCCCTCAATATAAATAAGAGGCATCCAGTAGGTTCTTAAAGAACTCACAAGTTAATCCATTTGAGGAAGAATTATTACATCCCGGTCCCACCCGTCAACACCATCATCATGATTCGCAAGTTATTAATATTTATTGCGTTCACAAAAGAACCAAAGATTAAATGAAACAACAAAAATTTGCCTCTGAAAACAAAAACTTCTATCTATCTATCAGCAACGCTGCGATCCTTATTTTTTCCCCAGACCTACCGCCAGTACCGACGATCAGGCAACGTTGGTGTGTTACGCAAACGTATAAGTACGATGCGTCGCCTTGCAGACGATACGCGACGCGTATTGAAAATAAACTTCTATCCTCAGTTATACAGGGTGTTTCAGTTTATTGTTGCATAACTTTAAGATTCAATAGAACCTTTAAAATTAATGCATAAAGTCTATATAAACATGGGTCGAAAAATGCGTGGCTTCCGAAATACCGGGTGTTTAAATTTACTTTCTAAAATAGTTTTTTTTTTAAATATTTCGAACAATATTTGATGTATAACAGTGAAAATTGGTATACAAGGGTTTTTTGGCACGACAAAACGAACCATGGGCATAGTTCTACTGTATCCGCTAGAGGGCGCTCTCTACTGTACCTGTAGTGTATTAAAATGACCGAAAAATTTTTCTTAGTGCAATTTTTTGCTTTTTGAATAAAAAAACTTTTATGCATAAAAAAGCTCTCCTGTGAGTTTTCGTTATAGTTAGCCGTTTTTGAGATGTTTCGATTTTTAAGGTTCGATGCATTTTTAATTATCTATGGGAAAATAATATTTTTTTTACATTTTAGATTTGGGCATTACAAGTAATTAAGACGATCGTTTAGATTGTGTTTTTAAACACAGCAATAATTCCTAACTCCAAATAAACACAAAAAAGCAGAATATCAATTTGTTTAATTTTCCAATATCATTTCTAACAAGTTAAATGAATATTGGATGCTATTTGATAGTTAGATCAAACATACAAAATCTAAAGTAGTTGCTCGAAATGTAAACCCAATTGTTCAATAAACAATTCACAGCTACGAATGATCGAACGTGATATAGCATTATTCAAATAAGGCCTTACTTCATCACATGCATTCCTGATTCTGTCTATTAGCATATCTCTGGTGGTTATGGGAGTCTGGTACACTTTTTCTTTTAGAAATCCCCACACAAAGAAATCCAATGGATTTAGGTCAGGGGATCGTGGAGGCCAGGCGACTGGTCCTCCACGGCCAATCCATCTTTCTGGATAATTTTCGTCCAGCCAGTTTCTAACTATTCTCGAATAATGAGCTGGACAACCATCAAGCTGGAACCAGGCCAATTTTATTAAATCTAACATAACATCATCCCACATATTTGCATGTTCAGCCTTTACAAGTTCCAAGAAGGTCGCAGCATTTAACCTTGCAGGCAAAAGGTACGGTCCAAATAGTCGATTACGGTAGATACCAATCCACACGTTCACACTAAATTCATGCTGAAAACTTCTTTCCCGAACTGCATGCGGATTTTCATGCGACCAAATATGTTGATTAGGAAAATTTACCACTCCACGTCTAGTGAAGCATGACTCATCGGTCCATAAAACGTTACTTAAGAACTCCCTATTATTATCAGTTCTCTCAAGAATCCGCTGACAAAATGTGATTCTTCGTTCTCCGTCCCCTGGCTGTAGTCCTTGCACAGGTTGCAAATGGTAAGGACGTCTATGGTCATTTCTAAGAACATGGTGAACATGGTTTGCTGATATTCTTGAGGCACCAGAAACTCTCCTAACACTTGTGGTCGGATCTATATCAAACTCACGCAGAATCATACGGGTAAATCTGCGCTGACGAAAATTTATGTTTTGATCTCTTTGGAGATTTCCAAAACCATTTTCAATTATTTGGCGATGCACTCTTACAAATACTGAGCGAGTTGGATGTCGTCTGTTTGGAAATCTTCGTGCGTATTATCTGGCTGCTTCTGCTGCGTTTCCATTTACAAAGCCATACAACACAAAATGAATATCCGCTAACCCTTGATTGGAGAATAAAAATGGCATTTTTATAAAACTTACAAAAAAAAACAGGTAAAAGAAACTAAATGTCGTGCATTCACAATTGCAAAAAAACGTTTCAGGTTTCAAAAGACAACAAAACTAACTGTCAACTAATTGACGCTTAACCTTATTCTGCTTTCAATTTCAAAAATATTTGCAGGCACAGCCTACTTCTAAAAATTATCGAGATACTGACTTTTTAACGTTATTTTATCATAAATAATTAAAAATGCATCGAACCTTAAAAATCGAAATATCTCAAAAACGGATAACTATAACGAAAATTCACAACGGCTGTGGTTGCGTTCAAGAAATACATTTCTGTCGTCAGAGAAACATTGAGCTAGATGCTGCATGAAGCGCTTTTCTTTTATATAAATCATACTGCGGAGACGTATAAGTTTTATGAAGGCTTTTTCCAAATACCAGCAACGAACGTCTGCCGCGAAGGAAATTATCCCCCTCAGTAAGCTTCCTAATACCGTGTAATCCGCTGAACTCCAAGAGCAAACACCTCTAACAGAATTAGCAGGATCCCTTCCGGAAAGCTGACCTGCAGTTGTTCGCCTGCAGCTGTACATTACCAGCTTGTGGTCCTCGTGGGAAATAAAATATTCCTTGTGAGTTTCGAGAAAGTTTCGACCTTACCATGCAATTTGCGTAGCTGTTTTTTTGTTCATCATATTCTCATCTCAAAGTGCATTCGCTCAGAAAAGTATTCTGATACATTTTTTACACAATCTTATTTAAAAAATACATCAGAAATTGTTGGCTCAATTTTTGAAGCAAATTTAAAAAATTGGCTTATCGCTCTGAACAAAACCTTGCTATTTTTTTGTCATTGTGCACAAAAAAGATATTTAAACTTTTCTCTAAAGTTAATAGCTTGCGAGGAATAAGCGATTTATCATTTGAAAAAATGCAAAATGTACGATTTTCGTCCACGAAAAGCAATATGAAAGAAGAAAAAAAATGTAATGTCTCCAATGTTCCTAAATATTTTTCAGCCACCCAGTAAGAAAATCATAAAGCATTTCAGTGGATATTTTTATTGTAAACCCTCGTTTTTAATTGTTCATAAAGCGTGCGCTGTACTACATTCTGTCATCTTTGGAAACCAGTTCAAAAGGAGCCAAAAACCTAAAAAAACTTTGTCAAGAACGAAAAAGCCAATTTTTGAAATTTGTAAGAAAATTGTGTAAACACCTTTAAACGCAAGTTTGGGCTTGATAAGATGCAAATTCGTTATAAGAGGTCGTTCTTGAACAAGATTATGAGAAAAGAGAAACAAAATATTTTTCCCAGTGGATGCAAAGATAAATAATATACTCCTTGGACATTATTCCATTTATCTCCATCTAGCTTCTGTCAAAGTGGTCTGTACGCACAATGTATCAAATTGTGAGGCTGCTCAAAATCACCAGTTGCTTGAAGATTTTGAATATCTACACAAACCTACCAAATGTCGTTGATATAAAAAAGCGGCTTTTCTCATTTCAGAATAATCAGCGCCCTTTTTGGCTACTCCAAAAAATTTAAGAAATCGTTAATTATAGAAGAACGCACTCTGGAGGATAAAAGTGCTTTACATAATTGCTTTTTGCTTTTGCTTCTACAAAAATTGACATACCCGCTAAAATCCGAAATGTGCTATGCCTAGCTCCCGCCTTTCGCCATATTGAATGGTGTTGTTTTAGACTTAAGCATCCCACAAACCGGCGCGAAATATTCGCTTTGGCTGCGAAAATTTCGCGGCGATGAATTCGCGATCAGATTAAAACGCGGCGGTTTACTGACAGGGTCAGACTTGTGCGAAGCGAATGCGATTGTTCCAGCGTTTTTATCGCGGCGTATTTCAGTTCGCCTTTGACCGCGTTTCTGACGCCGTTCTTCAAAAATTCGCAATGGCAAAAACGGAATTATTGATAGAAAAAGTGAAAAAGTATCCTTGTTTGTATGATTTGTCGAACGATGAATACAGGAATGTGAGAAAGAAAGACAAGATTTGGATGGAAATAGGAAAAGAATTAAATACAAATGGTATGTACCTAATATTTTTTATTAACTTGTTAAATAATTTACAGTCTACACAAATGTGAAAACGAACATTCTATATATTGGGTATAGGCATATCAGAATTAAAATAATTTACGAATTTGTCACGAGTAGAAAATGCTAGCCTTGCTGCCCGCAGAGGATCATTTGCTATATCAGTAAAAGCTCCAAGCACGGGTTCTGGGGGATCTAAGAATTGAAAATATTTGTCATCGCCACTTTTACTTCGTAAAAAATTGTGTAAAACACATGCCGTACGTACAATTAGAATAGTAGTATCTACTTTAGTTTCTAATGGCCTGTAAAATATTCGCCATTTTTGAGACAAAATACCAAACGCATTTTCCACGAACCTTCTAGCTCGACAAAGTCTTACATTGTATTTCTCTTTTCTGACGTCTGTTAAAGTCTGCTTATAAGGAAATGGTCTCATAAGGTATGGTTTTAAAGCAAATGCTTCATCGCCAATTAAGACGTACGAGCAGATTTCATTTTGCCCAGGGAAAAATCTAGGTGCAGGGACACTCATTAAATTTTGTTCAAATCGTTTTCCCATGTTTGAGGTTTCGAAAATACCCCCATTACTATTTTTTCCGAAACCACCAATATCAACACTTATAAGTTTATAGTCCGGGCCAACAATGGCCATAAGTACTATTGAATATTTATGTAAATAGCACCAGTAATTGGAGCCACTGTTGTTGGGTCTCTTGATTGTTACATGTTTACCGTCCACGCTGCCAATGCAATTGGGAAATCCGCATCTATTTTCAAATTCTTCAGCACATTTTTTCCATATATTCTCTGTTGGTTCTGGTAAATATATATGTTCCATATGTCTGCATATCGCTTCACAGACTTGTACTCACTGTTGTAAAGCCAACTCGAAAGCTATGCCCAATGGTATAGAAGGTGTCACCAGTGGCAAGGAATCTATAAAAAAAATCGTTTTTAGGTGATGAAGTAAAAAAAAGGTGGAAGAATATCAGAGACCCATTTGCAAAATATATAAAATCTACCAAACCAAAGACCGGCCAAGCAGTGGGCAACATAAAAAAATGGCAGTGAGCTGACTACATGGGATTTTTCCGTCCTTTTTTGGCATTTGCCAAAACGTCGTCTAATGTGAAAGATATTGACGACATACATTATGAGACTGCCGAATTTAACTCAAATATATATCAGGAAAGGGCTGGAAATGTAAAAACCGAAAATTTGGAAGTCCGCGGCCATGGAGAAGATGAAAATGCTGATGTAGATGCAGAAGATGCACAGAACGCCTCGGCAACACAGACAGCACCACCTTCTTCATTGAACACTACAGCAGTGACTACTCCAGGGCACACCTTTCCGCAGACTGCAACTACACCAAAATATAAAACGAGCAGAAAACGCTATGAACCACCAACTTCGTCTGTACAACAGCTCATTAATTATTTTGAAGGTAAAAAACCTAAAAAAGAGAACGAGGCCATTGATTCACTTTTCTTGGCACATGCACAGACTGTGAAAACACTTCCCTTAAAGCGTCAAGCCCGAATAAAACTAAAAATAGCCGAATTAATAGCGCACGAATAATTTGAACATATTGAAGAAATGTCTTCAGCGTCTACCCAGAATTCTGCAAGTATGTATGATAGTAGTATGTCGTCCTTCCCAAGCGGCACTGGGTGTACTCCAATAATATACCCAACATAGGACGCAAATTCTGCCTCGACTTATTTAGCAACATTTAATCCTAGTGGCAACATGTAGTCCAATTATTACAATAAAATATTTATTTCACGATCCCTGAAGTTTTCGTATTCGATAAGCCTACTAATTTTAATACATATAATTTTTTTACCTGAGTGTAATAGCAAGTCGTTCTTCCGGCGAAATAGCTTCTCGATAATTTGTGTCAGATTTTCGTATTTCATCTTTCACCAAGTTCAATATTTCATCGAAACACTCTGGAGTCGTTCTAAAATATACGTAAAAGCGCTGTTCATCCAGCCGAAGTTGTGGCATCAAGGTATGGTATTTCCCAAATTTATTTCGTTCCAAGTTAATATCATGTACCCACTTCCTTCGTTTCCTAAACAAAATTGAAAATATTTGTTTTATGTACTTCGTTAAACTTAATACATACCCAACTATCAAATGGCGTTAAATAAACATAACTTACCATGCATTTTGTTCCTCCTCTAAAGCAAGAAATAGAAGTGCCTCCTCTTCTTCTGAAGACGAGCTCATTGCAAAAGGCAAAAATAAAATGTACGCAACCTGTCGAAACCTTCACGTTCGCGGAGCGAATAAGACGCTTTGATATGAAAAAGCATCCCACAAACCGGCGCGAAATAATCGCTGCGAAGTATTCGCAACGAAATTCAGAGCGAAATTCGCAACCTGTTTCGCCTGTTTATTCATACCAAAGCGTCTTATTCGCTCCGCGAACGTGAAGGTTTCGACAAGTTGCGTACATTTTATTTTTGCCTTTTGCAATGAGCTCGTCTTCAGAAGAAGAGGAGGCACTTCTATTTCTTGCTTTAGAAGAGGAACAAAATGCACGGTAAGTTATGTTTATTTAACGCCATTTGATAGTTGGGTATGTATTAAGTTTAACGAAGTACATAAAACAAATATTTTCAATTTTGTTTAGGAAACGAAGGAAGTGGGTACATGATATTAACTTGGAACGAAATAAATTTGGGGAATACCATACCTTGATGCCACAACTTCGGCTGGATGAACAGCGCTTTTACATATATTTTAGAATGACTCCAGAGTGTTTCGATGAAATATTGAACTTGGTGAAAGATGAAATACGAAAATCTGACACAAATTATCGTGAAGCTATTTCGCCAGAAGAACGACTTGCTATTACACTCAGGTAAAAAAATTATATGTATTAAAATTAGTAGGCTTATCGAATACGGGGATCGTGAAATAAATATTTTATTGTAATAATTGGACTACATGTTGCCACTAGGATTAAATGTTGCTAAATAATTCGAGGCAGAATTTGCCTCCTCTGTTGGGTATATTATTGGAGTAAACCCAGTGCCGCTTGGGAAGGACGACATACTACTATCATACATACTTGCAGAATTCTGGGTAGACGCTGAAGACATTTCTTCAATATGTTCAAATTCTTCGTGCGCTATTAATTCGGCTATTTTTAGTTTTATTCGGGCTTGACGCTTTAAGGGAAGTGTTTTCACAGTCTGTGCATGTGCCAAGAAAAGTGAATCAATGGCCTCGTACTCTTTTTTAGGTTTTTTACCTTCAAAATAATTAATGAGCTGTTGTACAGACGAAGATGGTGGTTCATAGCGTTTTCTGCTCGTTTTATATTTTGGTGTAGTTGCAGTCTGCGGAAAGGTGTGCCCTGGAGTAGTCACTGCTGTAGTGTTCAATGAAGAAGGTGGTGCTGTCTGTGTTGCCGCGGTCTTCCAAATTTTCGGTTTCTACATTTCCAGCCCATTCCTGATATATATTTGAGTTAAATTCGGCAGTCTCATAATGTATGACGTCAATATCTTTCACATTAGACGACGTTTTGGCAAATGCCAAAAAAGGACGGAAAAATTCCATGTAGTCAGCTCACTGCCATTTTTTTATGTTGCCCACTGCTTGGCCGGTCTTTGGTTTGGTAGATTTTATATATTTTGCAAATGTGTCTCTGATATTCTTCCACCTTTTTTTTACTTCATCGCCTAAAAACGATTTTTTTTATAGATTCCTTGCCACTGGTGACACCTTCTATACCATTGGGCATAGCTTTCGAGTTGGCTTTACAACAGTGAGTGCAATCGTAACCGAAGTCTGTGAAGCGATATGCAGACATATGGAGCATATATATTTACCAGAACCAACAGAGAATATATGGAAAAAATGTGCTGAAGAATTTGAAAATAGATGGGGATTTCCCAATTGCATTGGCAGCGTGGACGGTAAACATGTAACAATCAAGAGACCTAACAACAGTGGCTCCAATTACTGGTGCTATTTACATAAATATTCAATAGTACTTATGGCCATTGTTGGCCCGGACTATAAATTTATATGTGTTGATATTGGTGGTTTCGCAAAAAATAGTGATGGGGGTATTTTCGAAACCTCAAACATGGGAAAACGATTTGAACAAAATTTAATGAGTGTCCCTGCACCTAGATTTCTCCCTGGGCAAAATGAAATCTGCTCGTACGTCTTAATTGGTGATGAAGCATTTGCTTTAAAACCATACCTTACGAGACCATTTTCTTATAAGCAGACTTTGACAGACGTCAGAAAAGAGAAATACAATGTAAGACTTTGTCGAGCTAGAAGGGTCGTGGAAAATGCGTTTGGTATTTTGTCTCAAAAATGGCGAATATTTTACAGGCCATTAGAAACTAAAGTAGACACTACTATTCTAATTGTACGTACATAATTTTTTACGAAGTAAAAGTGGCGATGACAAATATTTTCAATTCTTAGGTTCCCCAAAACCCGTGCTTGGAGCTTTTACTGATATAGCAAATGATCCTCGGCGGGCAGCAAGGCTAGCATTTTCTACTCGTGACAAATTCGTAAATTATTTTAATTCTGATATGCGTATGCCCAATACAGGGTGACTTCGAAGTTGAGTCATTTATTTTAACAGTGTGTAGATCTGATCAAAAGAAATGTTTTTTTCCTTTACCATTTTTCTGGTAAAATTAAAGTAACAAAGTTATAGCCCTTTGGAAGTTTGAGTACCGCCCTGTCTCAATAATATCATGTGTTCGTGTTTGGCAACAACGGTTCATCGCATCGGAAACAAAAAAGCGAAAGAATTTGGAACGATGTTTTTACGATTACAATTCAGTTCAGTTATACATACAGTCAGTTTCAGTCGCGTGTGAATAGTGAAATAAAAAATGGCACATGTTTATGCGGATCGGTTTCCCAATCGAGTGCAACCAACCCCTCGTGCCTTTGTTAATGTAGTACAACGGGCTCGTGAATCAGGTGACTTAAGACCTCACAGGGGACCTCACGATCAAATACAGGTCCGCACTGAAATACTTGTCGGGAGGATACTTTATAAAACAAGGTAAAATTTTTATTTAATTTTTTTTTTATTTTTACACACATATTTTGGTTTATCTTCCTTCTACAATCATTATCTGAAAATTAATGACTCAACTTCAAAGTCACCCTGTATATAGAATGTTCGTTTTCACATTTGTGTAGACTGTAAATTATTTAACAAGTTAATAAAAAATATTAGGTACATACCATTTGTATTTAATTCTTTTCCTATTTCCATCCAAATCTTGTCTTTCTTTCTCACATTCCTGTATTCATCGTTCGACAAATCATACAAACAAGGATACTTTTTCACTATTTCTATCAATAATTCCGTTTTTGCCATTGCGAATTTTTGAAGAACGGGGTCAAAAACGCGGTCAAAGGCGAACTGAAATACGCCGCGATAAAAACGCTGGAACAATCGCATTCGCTTCGCACAAGTCTGAGCCTGTCCGTAAACCGCCGCATTTTAATCTGATCGCGAATTCATCGCCGCGAAATTTTCGCAGCCAAAGCGAATATTTCGCGCCGGTTTGTGGGATGCTTAACAGGCGAAACAGATTGCGAATTTCGCTCTGAATTTCGTTGCGAATATTTCGCCGCGATTATTTCGCGCCGGTTTGTGGGATGCTTTAATTGTAATATTCGATTCTTCTCTATACCGCCCAATGTACATATTCGACTCCTACAAAATATTCGCAAATACAGGGTGGGCCAAGAATTCGTTAGCATTTAAATAATACGCCACGCAAACAGATGCCGCGCGACGCGCGGGGAGGGGGCTAGTCGCTAGCTCGTTTCTCGGAAATTCAGTCGCAATGGATCGCTTCACGGGGCAGCAACACGTGAAACAATTTTATTCAAACAACAGTTCGCTCATTACTGTGAGACGCTTATTTCGCGTTGAATACAATTTACAGGACCTAAGTCAGTGTCCGGCTGCTAATTTGATAAAGAAATGGGTGAAGAAGTTCGAAGAGACGGGATCTGCACTGAATGTGAAGCCGGCGGCCCACGGACTGCTCGGAGTGAAGAGAACGTGCAGCAAGTTTTTGTTTCTGTTCAACGTGATCCAGATTTATCGACGCGCAAACGTTCGGTTGAATTAGGATTATCCCGCACATCATTACGCCGTATTTTGAGAAGAGATTTGAAATTACATCCATATAAGATCCAGATAGTGCAGGAACTAAAACCTAATGATTTAAATTTGCGCAAGTCGTATGCCGAAGCGATGTTAGCACGATTCAGTAATTTTGACAATCCCTTATTCTCTTCTTTCTCAACGGACATGTGAATAAACAGAATTGCAGCGAAAATCCCAAAGCTAAACACGAGAAGCCACTTTACTCTCCTAAAGTAACTGTATGGGCTGCAATTTCAGCAAAAGGAATCATTGGCCCCTACTTCTTTGAAGATTCTCGCGGCCATGCAGTTACTGTTAATTCTGCTGAGTACGTGAAAATCTTACGGGAGTTCTTGGCACCGATGCTACTGGAATTTGCTAGCTATAATCGTAACACATGGTTCCAATAAGATGGAGCCACGTATCACACATGCAAGGAGTCCCTGTCGGTGGTCAAAGAAATGTTTCCGAAAAAGATGACTTCCAGACGAGGCGACATCCCATTGCCTCCCAGAAGTCCAGATCTATCCCACCAGACTTTTTTATGGGGTTATTTAAAGAGTCGTGTCTACATCAATAAACCAAGTACACTCCGTTAGCTAAAAGAAAACATCAACGAAGAGATGCCGGCGATCTTGCAGTCTTTATGCCGACGAGTATTCGAAAACTTCGGTACACGTTTAGAAGAGGGCAAAAATCGTAACGTTGCCGTTGGTCATTTAGAGGATATAATTTTCAAGAAATGAATTCTAACTAATTAGCTTGTCAAATGTTTTTTTCACACGATTTTTTCAAATGTTAACTAATTCATGGCCCACCCTGTAGAAGCCTGCGGTAGTGGTCTGTTCCTTTTAGATTTGGGCCTACCCTCAATCCGCTTTCAAGGTGTACAAATGCCATAACAGCTGTCTGGCTATATACACAAAATAACGGCCGTAAAAGTAGGCTTATACTTCGCCGCAGAAGCACGAACCTATGACCTTATAAGCAAAGTGTAAACAGTACGAAAAGTAAAATCACTCGCGAAAAAAACCTCTTGCATTGCGACATTTTAGGCCACACCAGGTGTCTGCTGTTGAATACGGCAATGTGAGATGTCACTACCTGACACGAAGATTTTCAAATCATCAACGCATGATAAATTGAAACAAGGCAAGTTGCAAGACATGTCGTACAGTAAAAATAGAAGGGAGCCTAAGCTGGAACCTTGCAGTACACCTGGAGATGCTATATACGAGCCCCTTCCCACTTCAGTTGGCCCACTTCAAGATTTGTACCAAAATATGCCTTTATAAACTAAACATGAAACTATTTACTTCTAAAACAATTTATTTTCTCAAAAACATTTTAGATACACTCTAGTCGTAAAAAATACATATTTGAAATCACTTAGACCTATAACTAATAGAACATCTGAACAAATAAGCAATGTGCGAATAAATGCGCGTTAACAAAGCAACAATTGAAAGATTACCATTGGGTAACATCACCTTCATTTTTTATTACGGCTGAAATTCTTTGGGGCGTAGTGTTAACCAAGTTTTGGCAAAAATTTGGTATAGAGCAATCCCATATTTCTTGAAGCTTTTATCTCAGTTCGGTGATTGTACGAGCAGGATGTTATCGTACAACCTTTTTCATCTCGTGCCACAAAGTTTCAATAGGTGACAGATCTGGACTGCTAGAAACCCATTTCAAAAGTGGTACCTTATTTTCTTCCATCCATTTTATAGACTTTTTCAAGGTAGGGCACGCTGCACCATCTTGCTGAAACACAAAATCTTGGCCGGATGTCAAGCATTCTTCTTCCATCACTGGTAAAAGCGATTCTTCTAGAATTGCCAAATATTTGTTTGTATCCACATTTCCATCAATAAAATGAAGTTTTCTTACTCCTTTTGATGACATACTGCCCCAGACCATAATGGATGCTGGAAATTTCACTTTTCTCTTCAGACAGTCAACATGGAATCCTTAATTTTTTTTTTCGAGTAACTCTACTGCGACTGTCACCAACACAAACTTCGAATCGGGCCTCTTCACTCCATTGTATTGCACACCATTGTTGAGGTGTCCACTGTATATGCTCTTTAGCCCATCTAAGCCGATTTTTCTTTTGCAGTGGAGTTAATAGTGGCTTTTCTTTGGCCTATAAACAAGTTGTGCAACTTTAGGGTTTTTACTTCACTTTTTTTTATAAGAAAACTTACCTTGCAAGTGCTAAATCCCAGTTTGTGGGCCTCTCTATGAGTTTTGGACCTCGAAATTCTCCTTCCAACAGCGTCACTCCACAGAGCACTTAATTGTAAATAATTGGCACGCCTGTTTTTCACGATAATTCTTCTTGATGATCTTCGGTCGGCATTTGTGATATTACTTTTTTCACATATCGTGGCTTAATACAGGGTGGGGCAAAAGTCACGAAGGGATTTGAAAAATTAATAACTTTTTTAAATTTATTTTGTTTTCATTTTTTTTTTCAGGACCGTGTAAAATAAATCCTGGAGATTAATTATGGAGCGTTACAACCTCAATCAACGAACCAAACTTATAGAATTTTATTTTGAATATCACCATTCAATAATTCAAACTCAACGAGCATATCGTCGTCATTTCAATTTGCGGAATTCGCCCTCTGAATCAATGATTCGACGCTTAGTGGCACGATTTCAGCAACAAGGCACAGTTATGGATCTCCCACGAAGCGGAAGGCCACGTTCCGCAAGAAATGAAGGGAACATTCAACGCGTTCAGGAGAGTGTTCAGGAGAATCCGGAAACCTCAACCCGAAGACGTTCTGCTGAGCTGCAGATGTCTCAAAGGTCTTTACGCAGAATATTAAGAGGAAATTTACATCTGTTTCCATATAAAGTGCAGCTAGTGCAAGAACTAAAACCAGCAGATTTTCAAGAACGACTAACTTATGCAGTTCGCTTGCAAAGAATGGCTCGAGGAGATAATGAATTTATTCATTCTCTGATCATGAGCGATGAAGCCCATTTTCATTTGAATGGCTTCGTAAATAAGCAGAACTGCAGAATATGGGGTACCGAGAACCCAAGGGTGGTTCATCAAAGGCAATTACATCCGCTTAAATGTACAGTATGGTGCGCAGTTACGTCTCAACGAATTATTGGACCATTCTTCTTCGAAGACCACGATGGGAATGCTGTATCTGTAGATGGCGACCGATATCGTGATATGATTCAAAATTTCTTAAGACCAGCTCTTGCTGACAATCAAACGATGACTTTCCAACAAGATGGAGCCACTGCGCATACTGCTCGAGCCACTATGCACCTTCTAAGGCAGATTTTTGGCGAACGTTTAATTTCGAGAAATTCAGGATTCAATTGGCCCGCCCGCTCGCCGGACTTAACAGCCCCTGATTATTTCCTTTGGGGATATCTGAAAGGAAAAGTGTATATTAATAAACCCACAACCCTGCAGCAACTAAAAGATAATATTCGAGCAGAAGTAAGTGCTTTGGGGCCAGATATTCTGACTCGGGTAATGGAAAATGCTCTTGCAAGAGCTGCACTTTGCGAGGCTGAAAATGGCGGTCATTTGCGTGATGTAATCTTTCACACTTAAATTGTAAACAAACTCCAAACATTGCATTTTAGTTTTGTGTTAGGGAAAAAAATTAAAATTAAAATTTAAAAAAGTTATTAATTTTTCAAATCCCTTCGCGACTTTTGCCCCACCCTGTATTAACTGAACCAGTTACGTTATATCTTCTACCAATATTTCTCATACTGTACCGCGATAAGTCTAACAAAGTTGCAATTTCTGAGTTTGATTTCCCAGAATTAAAAAAATTTAATTATCAGTAACCGAATTTTGTCACTAATAACCTTTCCTCTACCCATTTTGAAAACCTTAACTACCCAAAACTATTTTAAACGTATTCTGATAGCTGTGATTAATAAAAACAATTGTCATGGCTTTCATTTTCCAGAGCCACCTATGCGTTATAGACTTATTTTGCATTGAAATGAAAATAGATTGATATGCTGTAGTTGCGCGTAATTGAATATCAGGAGATGCAATGGTAACTAAGCATCTGCAATAATATCCAATGAACTCTGAGCGAGACCACTTACCATTCCACCATTCATCATTTTGATGTGAAAAAAAATGAGTGTACAGCTCTTGGCATGTTTTTTTCAGGTAACGTCACAACATCATATGAAATATTTAAACAGATTGACATCGTGAAAATAAAAATCCGTGAAAATCCTGTAGTAAGTTTGAACGTAAAAATATCCATAACTAAAATTCACACAAAAAATGTCGCTGAAAAATAACGACAAATTTATATCTCAAAGCATCTATCGTGTCACCTTTAATATGTTGTTCTTGTGAACTTACTCTTTGTAGTCTGTAAACCTTGCATGTACCATGAGTCGAAGAAGCGGAAGACATAGAGAAGCGATGATAATCTTAAGGTTTCTGCAGACACTGCCGCTAGATTCCCTTATCCCGATCCTGTCGACATTAAGAGATCCAAAGGATTTTCGATAAACATGTGATAGAGAAATTGCATTTTAGTTGGTTTCCAACCCAGGCCAGGCTGTCCGGATTCAAGCGCTTAAAAACAGGCACTTATGCATAGGCGTACAATGTTGAATACAGGCGGTGTCCTGCAATCAAGAATGTAAAAACATGGACCGTTTATTTATTATTAATTCCCAAAATTAGGACTAAGTCTCATCCATATCCAAGGTAAAACGGAATTAACATGATACACGAAAGGTGAAGGATTGGAAAGGATCGTATTTAGAACCGTCTTGCAATATGAAAATTATAGGAATATATCTTAATAAGGCAAATAATAGGTCGCTTTTGATTAATCAATCTGTCGACGCTAATGTTTTATCTCTTGCTTTAAGTGTTACGACTTATAGCCGTCGTTTCTTCTGTGACTTAAATCTTGCCACGCCACTGCCAGAGATCTCATTCATAGAGCAAATCTGAAATGAGGAAATAGATCCGCAATAGATTATTTCCGTCGCGATATGTGCTTTGATCGTCATCATTAAAACTTATAACTCGATCAAGCTTCCGAAGAAGGTTTAACTGTATTTTATCTTTCATCCGAGCTATTTAAACAGGCCAAATGTATTTCAGCTTAAGCATTTCAGCTCCGCAATTTCATTAAAATCTATCTTGTTAAGCTAAGAGCAAATACTAAGCAGGAATAAATTATGAAAAGGTTAATTCTATGGCAGCTCAAACTAGCATATACCATTGTTTAGAATTAGTTGCAACCGCTTCAAAAAGCATTTTATGAAACTGTTATGTTTTTTGAACTGGAAAGTTCAAAATGGAAAAGTTACAGCAGAATTATCTTCAAATTGCGCCCAGAATAAGTAATGACCATTTACAGTGATTTCCAAAAGTCCCCCTCTACTTATTATACACTTTAACGTAGAGGTGGTAGCTGAAAATTTCATTGGAACATTTTTGGGGTGGATTCGGCAGCCATGTCATCACTCGTTCTGGAGCTCCTTATCCGTACCCAATCTTTCAAAATGGCAGAGAGGCAGGCTGTAAAAGTTGATGGTTTTTCTTACATTGAGTCACTAATATCTCAACCAAGCATCAAATCTCCATGGTATTATTCGAAATTTAAAACTGAAACGTCGACTGCATCAACAATATAAACGTTACAAGAGTCAGGAAATATATGGACAATTTTCTAGGGTCCGTGCACTTGTTAAACAACAGATAAAAGACTGTTACAATCTATACCTGTAAAAAGTTAAAAATGATTTGGTTACAAATTCGAATCATTTTTGGTATTTCATCCAGTCTATGAAAGGCTCATCTAGAATTCCAGGTAGGATGATCCTTGCTAATGAGGTCTCAGATAATCCTAATCGGACTATCAGTTAATTCGCAGAGTGTCTCCAAAGTGTTTATGTTATAGATAATAATTTATACCAACATCCCGTTGTTAATACTCATGACTGTTTTCATCTCGGTAACTTCACAGATGAGGATATTCTGAAGGCACTGTGTAAATTACCAAACAAGTTACCAGCAGGAGAAGATATGGTACCTACCGAGATTTGTAGTCCGTATTCCCTCAGTACAGCAACTTTTCCTACAAAATGGAAACTGGCTAGAGTGTGCCCTATTTTTAAACTTGGGGACCCTAGTAAAATCGAAAATTACCGGGCTATATCTATATTGGATAATTTTAGTAAAACATTTGAGATATCTGTATACAACTACATCTATCCTTTGACCTCGCATCTGATATCTGAGACGCAACATGGATTTATGCGCATTCGCTCTACTATGTCTAACTTAAGTGAAATCACCCAGGAAATTGCCGAGGTCTCAGATAATAGGGGTCAGATGGATGTGATCTATATGGATTTCTCAAAGGCCTTCGATAAGATTAGTCACCAAAGAGTCATAGGTAAACTTCAGCTTTTTGGTTTTAGTAACTATTTATTAGATTTCATTCCTTCTTACTTGCATGATAGAAATCATTACGTTTCTTACAACGGTTTCAAATCTTCACCTTACTCGGCCTCATCCGGTGTACCGCAGGGATCAAGTTTAGGCCCCCTTCTCTTTCTTTATTTTATCAACGACCTCCCCAACTACTTAACCTGTCCTTCTCTGTTGTTTGCCGATTATTTAAAAATATATGCTCAGATTAGTAGCATTGATGACTGCCTAATCTTGCAAGCTGACTTGAATCATAAAATTGAATGGTGTTCAATTAATAAATTATTTTTGAATGTTAGCAAATTCAAAACCTGCTCTTTTACCAGGAAAACGAATCCAGTTTTTGATTACACACTGGAAGGTGTCAGTTTAATGCGTTGTTCAGAAGTAAGAGATCTAGGTGTGTTGTTTGATGTTAAGTTAGAATATTCAGGTCATATTCATAGTCTAATTTTATTGTTTTTTTCTAGTTTTATTGTTTTTTTTTATTGTTGTATATAATTATTTAAGTTTAATATACTGTTACTTAATTAGGTATCAACATTGTAAACTTTTGAATTGAATTTCACTATTTTGCCTTTTTATTTATTTATTTATTATTTATTTATATTAGTACAATAGTTTCATCCGCTATAAAAAGTTTCGGTAAATCGTTTGGTAGTGAATCGGCACTGAAGGCTTTAAACTGCACCTTGGTGAGTTCTAAGCTGGAATATGCATCTAGTATATGGCATCCATATTACCAAATCTATACTAATGAAATTGAAAGTGTACAGAGGAGATTTCTTAAATACTTGACTTTCAAATTAGATGGTGTTTATCCCAATCGTGGGACTCCCCAATCACCGATGTTGCTCAGATTTGAAATGCATCCTCTTGAGCTGAGAAGAGTTTGTAATAGTTTAAAATTCCTTTACAAACTCCTCTACAAACTTGTACATTCTTCAGCTTTATTAGCTAAAATTGATTTTGATGTTATGATTAAATCACCCCTGTACTTTATGTGCTCCAGCTTTAACACCATAGCTGATAATCGTGGCATTCATCATAATAAAGTCAAAGATATATTAGCTGTATTCAGCGACTACTATTATTCAATTTATAACATTTAAGACATGTAGGTGAGTAGGTGTAGCTATTCATTTTTTCTTTCATTTTTTTTTTCAGAAACTGGGCGAGCTATGATTGTAGTTAAAAATACTGTAACGTCAAATTGTATTCAATTACGTTGTACTTTAAATGGATGTATCTGTTGGGCAATAAGTATCTTAGTATTATCATTATTATCTTCAACTCTGTGTGACTTCAGAAGGCAGTTACTTTGAGGGTCACAGTACAAAATTATAATTCTATTTGAAGAAAAAAATAAAAAAACTGGCTCATCACTTAATTATCGACATATCGAGCATTTCATTCAAAAAATGTATAAATTTTGATAGTTTTTAAATGGAATTTTATCACAAATTCGGAGAAGTAGACTGATATAACGTACTATAGCAATTTGATAACTGGTTGTTGAGCTGGAATCGAAAACGCTCGTTTTTGATGGCGTATCAGCTCGCCATTTTGAAACATAGTAATATCTTAGGATTATAAAGTGCTTCATAATGGGATATCACATGACCACACAATCAAAGGTAGGATAATGTGAGATCTCGCTCATCCGCATTTTGAAATTCTGCTTCCTTAACCTTAAAATATAGTATTCGTGCATTAATTTCATCACCTCAAATTTTAGATTGTTAACGTGACCGGTTCAAAAAATAAGTAGGGAGTGTTAAAAAGCACTATATGATAGTAGTATCCACAATTGAACAAAACTCGGTACACTGGGGTAAGTGGGGGCGTTGAATATGATCGTCAAAAAGAAGATGATTCTAGTTGAGACTGCAGACAGGCAATATTTTCTTAAATTGAATATAAGAAAATAGCCACCAGAAGATCATGAAATGTCGCGAGGCCCTATTTGTATTGAGGAAATCGGGCTCTTTCTTTATACTTGGCCTGAGGTCTAAGCACAGACGCGCTACGGGGGGATACAGGATGAAAGGAGGCACTTCACATAGACTCCAGCAAAGAAACACGTGGGCATGCAACATACATATACTAAGTGACATATAAATCCGAACACCCAGTTTAAATGGTTTTATTTTAATAAAAGTTGGTGAATGTATTTATCTTACTGTAAATAACAAGTGTAAAAATTTTCAGCCTTATCAGTTGGACATTCCGGTTTTTATACTGCTTTTTTTAATTCACTAACGCTCTAAAAATGAATATTTCAGCCGCAGTAAGGAATCAACGTTGGCGGATTTTGGTTCTTGACATCCTTTACGATCGGTTACGATGCCTAGAGTACGCAGACCTGTACCATTTCGTCAACTTAGTGAGTTTGATAGGGGCCGTATAGTGGGACTTCGGGAAGCTGGACTTTCTTTTCGAGCAATTGCAGTTAGAGTGCAAAGAAGTGTAGGCACTGTGGTTAGGTGTTGTCAGGTATGGCTTCGAGAAGGCCGTACGTAAAGAGCAAGGGGCACTGGACGCCGCCGCCGTAGAACAAGAGACCGTGAAGATCGCCGCCTAAGATTATTGGCCTTAAGGGACCGTGTCTCCACTACCAGGTCCATTGCAAATCAATGGTTTGCAGAACACGGAAGACCTATTGGCATGCGAAGTGTTTACCGACGAATGAGAAGTTTTGGCTTGTTTTCATACCGGCCACACTGGCTCCTCCCTTTAACTCGAGAACACCGACGTAATCGCCTTGAGTGGTGCAGACAACGGTCACTCTGGGATCAGGAATGGAGCAGTATTGTCTTTAGTGACGAGTCTCGATTTTTGTTTAGGCATGCACGATGGTCGTGCCAAGGTTAGAAGGCGACGTGGTGAAAGGAGGAATCCACAGTTTTTTGTTGAAAGACATGTTCATCACACTGTTGGAGTTATGGTTTGGGGTGCTATAACTTATGGTTCCAGGTCACCTTTAATCTTCATCAGAGGTAACATGAACGTGCAGCGTTATATCCACCAAGTTCTAGAACCCCATCTTTTACCCTATCTTGACACCCTGGCAGATCCAACTTTCCAACAAGATAATGCCCGACCACATGTTGCAAGAGTCACAATAGACTTCTTTCAACATAATGATGTCACATTGTTACCATGGCCACCAAGATCTCCCGACTTATCCCCAATTGAGCACGTGTGGGATATGATGGGTAGGAGATGGCTCAATTTGCAACGTCCTCCTCAGACTCTAGAAGCACTTCGAGAGGAGTTGGTGGTAGCCAGGAATGAGATACCACAGGAGGACATTGACCACCTGATCAGAAGCATGCCTAGGCGCGTTGGAGAATGCGTAGCACATCAGGGTGCATCCACACATTATTAAAGGTCAAAGGGCTTTAAAGCAGTGCAATCATTTTATCATTTACTTATTATGCTTCATTAAGTACTTATACAAAATTTCATTAAAATAAAACCATTTAAACTGGGTGTTCGGATTTATATGTCACTTAGTATATTACTTACCGACGACGGATCTCTCATGACAGATGCAGTCAAACCGGCAGCGGAGCTGCCCTTTCCTGAAGTATACCCCGCGATAGGAGTTCCTTTCTCGACAAACTTCAACATTTGAGATTTGGCGGTGAACTTTCGATAATTTCAGAGCCACAAAAATTAGGTATGGTCACAGGTTCACAACAGAAGTACGAAAACGTGTTACATTCGAAAATAAAAGTTTAATAAAAGCTTACATTTTTTTTGTTACATCATAAAATAATACGTAATTGTAAATATAAGACACTGAAAAAAAATGCAGCAACCCATTTGATTTTTTTAAAAGTACCTTTGTTTTTGACTGCTCAACTACGGTAATCAAGATACAATTATTAGCATCATATAACCATACAAATTCTCACTATCTACTATTACTATGACATTAATATCAAGTTCGTATTGCCTGCATACCTCCAAATAGTAAGCACGTCACTGCTTTCGTGATGTCCGTTGACCCAAAAATGAAAGGAGCTATGCTATTGGACAATTTCTCGTAACAATCTGGCATTGCAGCCAGTCTTCTGAAGGCATTTTCTTCCTCTGAAGTGACGTGAACACCTTCTGAGAAACCTAAGCCTTCCATATCATTCTGGTACCGCCTTGGAGACCCGCCGGGTGGTACCTCTGGTCTGGGACCGTCTACCACCCACGGAAAATCACAACATTCATGAGAAAAACTACATTTTTGCAGGTGAGTGTCCGGTCGGGGGCCTTGAGTAGGGCCTCTATGTCCAGCATGACATTTTGTTGCGAAAACTCCCAGCATCTGGTATAAATGGCACTCCTGACACATGGCTCAACTCATACCTTGCTGATAGGAAGCAATATGTTTCCTTACTACATAAAGATAAACAGATGCTGCATCGAGTCCGGTCCAGTATAGTCACCATTGATACTGGGGTTCCTCATGGTTTCATTTTAGGGCCTATTTTGTTCATTTTCTATATAAATGAAATTGAGTGTGTGAGGATTCGCTGTTCACACTATATGCAGATGATGCCTCAACATTGGTCTCGAGTGAATTCGAAAATGTCTTTAATGTTAGATGCAGTGAGATATTTGCAACGACGAGTGATTGGTTTTCCAACTAGCAGTTGTTTCTGAACACTGACAAGACCAATTTAATTTCATAACCCATAAGAGAAGATAAATATCCCTGATGTTAAACATAAGAATGAAAGTCAGCTGGTAATCATATACCACGGTTTTGTGTAGTCCAGACTCAGATATGGTGTTTGTTTTTGGGGCTGCTCTACTGCGGCACATGTTTTTATTGCTCAAAAGCGAATGATTCGATCCATTACGCGCATAACACCCACAGTTGTAAATAACTTTTTAGAAGACGTGAAATTCTAACGGTACCTTTTCTGGCGATTCACGAGTCATACGTATCCTGGAACAAGAGCAAATTTACTCTCAACAAGTACGTACAGTTGCCACGAGGCAGAATAACAATATTAACGCCAACTTTTCTAAATTCACAATAGGAAATAAATCGCCAAATATACTTGGTCCCAAAATATTTAACATCCTTCTAAACTAAATACAAGGAATCGCAAATCAAAATCAACTTAAGCATAGGTTGAAAGTTTTTTTAATACGTAAATATTTGTGTAATATCTTCGAGCTTAGCAGTGTGTCAATGTTGTTTGCTATCTTCTTTTATTTATTGTTTTGTTATGTCTCTGTATTTAGCTGCTCTATTGATGATTCTTATACAAACTTTGATTGTGCAAGGAAAATAAATTATTATTATTTTTAAACTCTCTTGGGATGAGATTTGAACCAGCGCAGCTACCAATATGTCATCGTCCATAACACAAAGTGGCGTATCTCATTTTTTCCAATTTTTCCGGGAGAGCGTTTTAAATATCATCACGAGATTTGAGTTGTTGCTGACAAAAAGATATTATAGCTACATAGTTGAATTTGTGGGTATATTTGCTCATGTTTACAAGCTTAACAAAAATGAGCAACGATTAACCCGTTTCTCATTTGATGTGTTCAAAATTTCCAAAAAAGTAGAACGTCATCTTGTGAAATTCAAGGGTCGTAAAAAATAAAAATACATGAAATTAAAAAAAATGCTTTATTACAAGACAAAATGGTTACAAAAAGGGGAACAATGAATATTATGGCGGAATAAATATCCGCAGTATCTAAAACTATGTAACTCCGTAAAAAAACAAAAGATTCATTCAAACAATAATGATATGGTATCTGTTACAGATGAACAAAATAATAATTAGTATTTCATCTATAACTCATGAGGAAGATTTAAATAGAATCTTTGGTATTCTGGTAAACGAACTACCGGTATATCTCCTTCACACAGTGACTTCTAATCCATATATTTTTTCGCAGTAATTTTTCTTGGCTCTGCATTCAGAATATCTTTCCAATTAAGTTATTGTCCTTTTAATCTAAAAAAGTTGTATTCGTGTTGCAGGTGACTGGTTTTGTACAATATTGTTAGCGCCTCATGTCTTCTAACCTTTATTTCCATAAAATCGGGCCGTTTTATAGGTTCCCCTGACATTCTCAACTCTTGGTACATGTTTTAAGATCTTAAAAGTCGTTGTGCTGAATTCGTGCACAATGTACGGCTGATTTCGTCTTGCCAAACTAATAACTGTAGGAAGTTGGGCAGGTATAAAATTTCACCTACTCTGGACAATGCTGTTGTTGTTACACCGTGGGCAGAATCTCCTTCATTTTGACCATGAAATGACTCAAAATAGTATAATGAGATATATTCTATATTCGAAGTTTTAGCTACAGCATATAAAAAAGCATTGTTGCAATAAGGAATTCTGATTCTGTCCACTCCATCTCCTTCAACGATTCAAATGGAATTTAATTTTTCTAGGGAAGTTCTAATTGTCCATTCCGGGACGCATTTTAACACTGTGGTATAGGATTCGGCTCCAGCCTTAATTTTATTGGTCAATTTCAATTTATTCAACCAATAACAACCCGGGTGCCGAAATCACTACCGGAATGTTAAACAGTGCTGAGCATGGGGTCAGAATGTTATCAATTCAAATTTAAATTTACTCACCTTCCGCTAAAAATACGTAAGATAATAATCAACGCACGTTGCTTCCTATTACGATATTTAATGATTTTAAAATTAATAATTTGGTTTAGCAATAAGAAAAATCCAAAGAAAAATTTAAAATTATATATTATAGAAAACAACTGAATTTAAAAAGAATGCAAGGAAATGTAAAAATCTAAAAAATCATATACTTTTTTTGGATTTTTGTATAAATAATCCGCGGGTGGAAAAGTGGTATTTTCCTCCCATGTAATGTAAGAAGCTAAATTATAATATCTATACACAGAGTGTATTTTCTCATTCAAGTACAGCATTTATCATTTCAGGGAAGAAATTATTACTTTTCGTGAAAAGGTAGTAGAAAATAAACATATTAAATGTGAATGTTTATTGGTCCGTTCAGAAATAAACAAGAAAATTCAAAAAACAAGAATATTCAAAAATAAAAAAGAAAATTCGAAAATTAACAAAATAATAATGTAATAGGTTTTAGTGACCTGTTCCATGAGACTTAGCATTCGGTAAATTTTGCTTTACATTGAGTGCTTCTCTTTCTTTTTCTTGGTGCGCGTTCTTCCTTTGGTGGCCGACCAATCGGTAACCTTCTGCAACCCCTACTGATTTCGGGTCACTCATGAAGGCAACCTCCCCGACCAAAAAACTAAATTAACACATAAATACTCCAGATTTGCCTTAAAAATAATTTCATCAACTGATTTCCTCTTTTGAAGTCAATATTTTTCCATCAAATAAATATGGGACTACCCCAGAGGCATTTATAGCCTTTCATTTAAAAAATAAGTATCATAATCGGATAATCCATCTTGAAAAAATCGGTAAACACACATAGAAAAAAATATAGCTGACGAATTGAAAACCTCCATCTTTTGGGAAGTCGGTTAAAAATATATTTTGCATTCGTTTAAACAATATTATGCCCTTCGTGCGCCTTGAATTTTCGAAGTAGGTATTCTGAAAATTAGTTCTCACCCAAACAAGGACAATCTAGCTCGAAAACATTCAAAAAAGTCTAGCTCCAAAAATAAAAAAGCTACGGTCGTGATTAGAATCAAATAAATAATCCTTTACAATAACAATACACTTACCTATATACAAGGCGACGCGGATTTGCGAGACCACATTTGAATCGCCAAGTTGTAAGAGTTTCTACCTCATAATCTCTCAGCCACTGCATAGTGCCTTCTTCGTCTGTAAACTTTACCCTGTATATATTGTTTTTTATTTTAACGCAACCTTCCATTGTTCTGCTCAACTCGAAACGTATTAAAAACGATGACGCTTGAACTTTGAGGTTATAATATCTAACGTAAACTGCGTAAACGATAAAGAACTTCCTTACGCATCGGCGACCTTCGAAATTCCGAACTGTATTTCGGTAATCCTCAACATTCGGGTAATGATTTCAGCACTCGATATATTAGTAGAGGCAATTTAAATTGATAAGATTCTGACACTGTTTTCAGCACTGTTTAACATTCCGGTAATGATTTCGGCACCCGGCTTGTCATTGGTTGAATAAATTGAAATTGACCAATAAAATTAAGGCTGGTGCCGAACCCTATACCATAGTGTTAAAATGCTTCCGGGACATCTAACGTGTGTAAAAATAGAGTTTTGCGTACTAAATTCTGTTTGCCTTCGATTGTTTGTTCGCATCTTTTTTGCCTTCGGAACCTTTCTTTCTTTTGTCGTTTTTTTAGCTGTGTCGGCTATCTTACTTAGATAAGCTATACGCTGTAAAATAACCTGTATATTTCGTAATTTTACAAATTGGCGTAACTTGAGTCCAGCTCCTCGTGAAATTTAATTTTCTATTAAAATGAGATAAGTCTAATATTATTTTTCTATAACTGTGAAGGTATTAGAAACTGACTTATGTCAAATCGTGATACTGAAGAGCAACCTTTTTTAAGTAATAAGATCGACATAACTCAACTTTCCTATTTTCTGAGATATTGGCGACGATGTCGTCACAATTTTGGCGATCCTGGTGAAAACCAGCAACAGATCAATGAATATTCACGGAAGTAACGAGTTCTTGTCTGAGCTGCCCAAGAATGCTTGGAATTATTTATTTATTATCATGCTTTTAACTACAAAACAAGTGTACCAAGTTTCAGATCTTTTTCTGCACGAAAGACCCTGACCTATGTATAATTTATGAATTTCCAATTGATATTATACCCGGTTTTTGTCCCTTGCCGTAACGAGGCCTAAAACAGTTGGGTGCCACCGTTTGTCACGTAAAAAAGCGCAAAATATGGGAACAGAGTGAACAAAATACATAGAAAACAACACACGTCCACCGAGGATGGTAGAGAAAAGCAATAATAACAAAAGGGAACTAAACGGTGTTGTAAATTCACCCAAGCCGCGTTTTTTCCTCATTTTTATTGCTGTAGAAACGGATAGGGGAACGAGAAAATATTACAAACTGGGTGCTGAATGTAAACTGCTAGCCGGGATTCATTAAGATCTCCTATTTAGCTTCGTACAGAAACCACTGAGGAGTAAAATGAGCTCGCCAAAGATAAAATAGTGGTTTTACTTTCCACGCTAACTAACGAGGAAGTATTGTAATCGCGAAAGATTTCGTAAATGAGATGTGTAAGATGAGTATGTTTTTTGGATTTTATATGGCCATGTCATCCATGTTCGTCGGTCTGTAAGAGCTTTCACACAATTTCAAGACAAAGCCCAGGACAGGAAAGCTTTGTAATTCTTGAACATCAATACAGGGTGTCCGCAAAGTTGGGGTTTTCCTTTACACGACGTGTAGATCTTGAAAACATAAGCAATTTTTCTTAGTACCATATACACCAATGTCTTAAGGGAACCGAGATAAAGGGCTCTGCAACATCAAAAATATCTGAATACCGTCCTGTAGCCGCGAGCCGCCGCGATATCCCCGACAGGTACAAGGTCTCAACCCGACGGCAGAACTGGGTCGGGGTCAGTGTGCCAGGTTAGTATGCAACCTTCAACCGCCGGTTACGGTCACGCATGTAGAGGTAATCGCGTAGACGAGAATCGCTCAACAAGCACTAGAAACGTGGCTAGAGAAGTGCAAGTATCAAAAACTAAAGTGTGGCAAACGCTGCGTGAAGAGAGGCTGTATCCGTTTCACGTCCAACGTGTACAAGCCCTTCAACCTGACGATTTTCCAGCAAGAGTGCGGTTTTGTGAGTGGTTGTTGCATCAACATGACAATAGTCCGGCCTTTTTGAAGTGCATATTGGTGACAGACGAATCTATGTTCACGCGTAATGGGGTGAATAACTTTCGCAACACTCATGTTTGGTCAGTAGAAAATCCGCACGCCGTCCATCGGGCACATTTTCAACAAACATTTTTGGTGAATGTTTGGGCAGGCATGGTGAACGGTATGCTCATTGGACCATTTATTCTCCCAAATCGATTGGACGGGATGCAATACCTAGACTTTTCACGCAACATTTTGCCTTGCTTGTTAGAAGATGTGCCATTAAGTGTAAGACAATCAATGTGGTTTCTGCGTCTGCTCGGTAGCGCTTCAGCGGATTTCATTTTCTGTTGGAGCGGTATGATTTCGGGCACAGACGTACTTAGCCCTTCTCGTCAACTGGAGAGTGAGTACTTTTTCCTTTATTTTTTTTTACTTTATCGCCCTCGTTTCACTACACATTACCTTTGTTATTTCAAGGGTAGTTGTTTCTGAAAAGGAAAACCCCAACTTTGCGGACACCCTGTATAGTGGCTACAGGTAAAATATAAATGGCTGAGGGTTATATGTCGAATTTTGGCGTTGTTTTATTAATATGCTCAGTACGTAATCTATTAGACATATTCCACACATGATTCACCGTACATTTTCCCCTGAAACACAATAGGGAAATATTTTCAATACACCCAAGCAATGGGGCAAATGTGGATGTACCTGCTTCTAAATGTGACATATGTCTGACCCATGAGTGGCTGTTAGGCTACCAACAGTCGCGGTTAGTCAGCAACGTTGCCAAATGGTCTGTCGGGTCGGTAGGCTTGGGGAGAGATTTCTTAAGCACAACGCGGTCACATGAATGGACACTATGGACTTCTTATATGAGCCTATTCGTCTGACTTGATCCATTATTTTTTTATACATGTTTGTAGCTAGTTTTTTGTTCAGTAGGGCTAAGTTGTGCAGAACACAGTTCTTTACGATCTGATGACAGCGTCGTAGTGAAAGTGCAGAGTTATGGTTGATTCTCACTATACACGTACATTCCGTTTTCATTCCGCAACCGTTCCGTAGATTATTGAAATCAAATATTCGCCTTCTCTTAAAGCAGGCTATTGCGTGTGTATGCACATTATCCGTAAGGTATAACTGTGTATACAATCACATGGTACGGAACGTTTACGAAACTGATATGGAATTTAAACGGAATGTATAGTGAGAATCAACCTTTAAGCTACTGGCAAGAGCTAGCGACGTAGACCACTTGTTTTTTTTGTACATCAAAAACATACAGTAACTAGTGTTCACAGTGCGTTAAACAGACCATGATGACTGCCAGTCGGAATTATCGGCATCTAAACTATTTTTCACGGCAAAACGTGTCAACAAATAAAAACTGATTATTCAGTGGATTCGGAGAATTTTGTTGTGGCTTTTTATATAGATTCATATTTTCTAACAACGCACTTATGTCATTTATTGCATTTATCTATATGTTTCTGATATATTTAATTGACAAAATCCCAAGTTACTTAAGTCTTGTCAATGCTGATGTGAAGAAAGGAGGTTCCTTTTCGAAATATTCACTCAACTTTGAAATGACCTTGAAGGTAGTAGTCGAGGTCACTTGGCCTACTCTAAACGCCTACAACTTCTGTTTGAAAGCTTTCGCTAGAATGCGCAGTTTTTGAAGTATTGAGGTGGGTAAATTAAAACGGAAGTCTCGTATAGGATTTTGAGCATTTTCTCCTGATTTTTTCGCTGCTTTGATTAACACAAGATCTGACCCGTCCAGTGCGTATATTTTTAGTTGTCTCTTATATTTTACAAGTAATATTAGTATCTTCCCCACTCGTAGTGATAACCGTAATTATGCCACACGAAATAGGAACATTTATCTCAATAAATACCGCTTAGAAAACTCAAGAGTTGGCAAAAGCTTTTATGGTATTACATTTTTTAATCCCCTACCTAACAATACAAACTCATTGGATATTGACGTTTTCCATAGGAAACTCAAAGTTAATTCAATAGAAAAGGACGTATACAGGGTGTAAAGGATATGGTAGTCATTATTGAAATGGGTAATAGGGGGTGTCAAAACAAGTCAAAAAAATCATATATAATGGCTTTATAGTTTACAACTTGTGATTTATATCGACCAGAATCACCACAATCTTACTAATTTTTATAATCTAATCTAAAACGTTTTTAAATTGGGTAATTAACAAATAAATAGCATTAAGTTTTTCTAAGTTAAGCCAAAATTTATAGTCAGTAAGTAAGTAAGTTTCATTAAATTAAATATTTAAAACACACATGACAACAGCGCTTTGATCTTTCATCATTCTTATCGAACCGGCAATCGATCGCAAACGGTAACAGTGGTTAGTATGTTGTTTTGTTTTTGTTCGCGTACGTTGTCGTGTAAATTTACAATGTTCTCGAATCAAGAGTTCGCCGACATGTTGTTACTTTACGGTAACGCTCGTCAGAATTCAAATCCTGCAGCTCAAATTCATTGCGACAGATTTCGGCAACGGGTACACCGAGACAGAAGGACATTTGTGCAAGTGTACCAAAGACTTCGAGATACAGGAAGTGTTCAGCCCACTAATATTCGCACTCGTGAAAGACATGTTACTTGTTACCAGAAGACTATCCTCGCAGTCTAACATTCTGTCAGTGGTTTTTGCATAAAATAAATTGAAAATCCGGATTTTTTGAAAAACATTCTAACGACGGACTAATGTACTTTTCGCGAGACGGGATATTAAATTTCCATAGTACTCACACGTGGGCCCAAGAAAATCCTCATACCATTCGTGAAGGTCACTTCCAACAACGTTTTAAAACAAATATTTGGGCGGGTATTCTTGACGATCAGGTAATTGACCCTTTCGAGTTACTCCCAAGGTTGTCAGGAGAAGGATACCTTAGCTTTCTAGTCAATAACCTTCCAGAACTTTTGGAACAGACCTTAGACAACATGCCATTACAACGGAAACAGAATTTGTGGTTTCTTCATGACGGGGCACCACCACACATGTTTAGAGGCGCCATTCAGTATTTGAATACAGATTATCCAAATCGCTGGATCGGTCGAAATGCTCCTGATCCTCGAAAATGGCCAGCAAGATCTCCTGACCTCAAACCGATGGAATTCTGGTACTGGGGAAAACTTAAAGGGATGGTTTATGGGGTTCGTCGTAATGAAGCTTATGTGGAAAGTGGAGGACGACATTTTGAACACCTTTAAATACAAAAAAGTGCAGTGGGGGTTTTAAAAAGAAAAACAATGTATGTATCAAAATTGTGTTCCCTATTTATAAGTGGATTTTTTTAATACGTTGAATAAACTTTCACACACCAGGTGAAGCGCTAAGACAGTTAGTGGTAAGTCCGTTTTTTTTAATTTTACGAGTACATTATCAAATAATGAAATCATACCTAAGAGCCAAAAATAAAAAACTCCATCTTTATTTACACTGCGATCCATCGTAATTTACGTCTGGCATTGCAGCGTTGTCAGATTTTAATTTACTTTAAAGTCGCTTTTCTCTAAAAAAATGCCGTTTTGACCGCTATGTTATACAAAACTTTTTGCTTCTTTTAACACTATCACCCATTTAAATAATGACTATTATAACGTTTACACCCTGTATATGTCTTCACTGATATATCTTAAATATTTATTAATTTCTTTTACTATGCCACTTTAGTATTTTTTTCGTGTGTATAGGTATACGAGTAGTTAGTCGTAATATATATTTTTCTAAACGATTTTCTTCTATCTCAAGAAGACCTTTTCTGTGTTGGTTTTGTAATTTGTTTTTTAGTAATTACGCGTTATGCTGCATTGAATTTTTTTTAAATGGTTTTATTCATATGTCACGTACTTTTTTTCTAAACATTCTCATAATGTAAACATTTTCTGTGTATAAACATCAATAAATTATTATTATTTAAAACCGAGAGCGAAGTAAGTCTCCACAATTTGACTAAAATATCCGATCTAGGAGCAACCGGTAAATGCCATTCCAAATATTTCACTCCAACCGATCAGCTGTTCGTCATTACTGTCATGTCTTCCGTGTTTTCATAGCCTTCGACTGCGCTACTTTAAAGATGCAAGAGCGGCGAACTAGCAGGAATTTCCTAATTTAAAGTCGCGATACGTACAGTAGTCAGATCCCAGGATCAGTTTATATCGCTGAGTGCCAAACGTTGGTAGCTCTATTTGCCTTCTTGTATAATGCAGAAATCTATAAAGTCAACGGGGCCGATCAAATATCCTAATATGATGAAAACTTCAGAACATTAGAACATATCCGTGCAGCAATTTAAACAAAAACAACGCCGCTGTAAGGTGTTACCTATGCTCTGAAGTAGCTACGGTAAGGAAATGAATTTAAAAAATTTTCGATGAACTCGTTATCTTATATACCACATGATATCGATTCCATGTAATAAAGGCATATTCAAGTTCCTATCGAATGTAAGTTCAATAAAGTATACTAAGTGACATATAAATCCGAACACCCAGTTTAAATGGTTTTATTTTAATAAAAGTTGGTGAATGTATTTATCTTACTGTAAATAACAAGTGAAAAAATGTTCAGCCTTATCAGTTGGACATTCCGGTTTTTATACTGCTTTTTTTTAATTCACTAACGCTCTAAAAATGAATATTTCAGCCGCAGTAAAGAATCAACGTTGGCGGACTTTGGTTCTTGACATCCTTTACGATCGGTTACGATACCTAGAGTACGGAGACCTGTACGATTTCGTCAACTTAGTGAGTTTGATAGGGGCCGTATAGTGGGACTTCGGGAAGCTGGACTTTCTTTTCGGGCAATTGCAGTTAGAGTGCAAAGAAGTGTAGACACTGTGGTTAGGTGTTGTCAGGCATGGCTTCGAGAAGGCCGTACGCAAAGAGCAAGGGGCGCTGGACGCCGCCGTAGAACAACAGACCGTGAAGATCGCCGCCTAAGATTATTGGCCTTAAGGGACCGTTTCTCCACTACCAGGTCCATTGCAAATGAATGGTTTGCAGAACACGGAAGACCTATTGGCATGTGAAGTGTTTACCGACGAATGAGAAGTTTTGGCTTGTTTTCATACCGGCCACACTGGGTCCTCCCTTTAACTCGAGAACACCGACGTAATCGCCTTGAGTAGTGCAGACAACGGTCACTCTGGGATCAGAAATGGAACAGTATTGTCTTTAGTGACGAGTCTCGATTTTGTTTAGGCATGCACGATGGTCGTGCCAGGGTTAGAAGGCGACGTGGTGAAAGGAGGAATCCACAGTTTTTTGTTGAAAGACATGTTCATCACACTGTTGGAGTTATGGTTTGGGGTGCTATAGCTTATGGTCCCAGGTCACCTTCAATCTTCATCAGAGGTAACATGAACGCGCAGCATTATATCCACGAAGTTCTAGAACCCCATCTTTTACCCTATCTTGACACCCTGGCAGATCCAACTTTCCAACAAAATAATGCCCGACCACATGTTGCAAGAGTCACAATAGATTTCTTTCAACATAATGATGTCACATTGTTACCATGGCCACCAAGATCTCCCGACTTATCCCCAATTGAGCTGTGTGGGATATGATGGGTAGGAGATTGCTCAATTTGCAACGTCCTCCTCAGACTCTAGAAGCACTTCGAGAGGAGTTGGTGGTTGCCTTGAATGTGATACCACAGGAGGACATTGACCACCTGATCAGAAGCATGCCTAGGCGCGTTGGAGAATGCGTAGCACATCAGGGTGCATCCACACATTATTAAAGGTCAAAGGGCTTTAACGCAGTGCAATCATTTTGAAATTTTTATCATTTACTCATTATGCTTCATTAAGTACTTATACAAAATTTTATTAAAATAAAACCATTTAAACTGGGTGTTCGGATTTATATGTCACTTAGTATATTTTAATAGTCCTGATATTGTCAATAAAGTAGGCCTGGTAGACCTGGTGACACTGTTGATACTGATCGTGAACGGCCGTGGACTTGGCTCTATCTTGTTTAGAAGGAGGTATTTCCATGAAAGCAAGAATCAATAATAACGTAGCGTAATACTTGGGGCACTAAATGTGAAAAACTCCATCTACCACGCTTTACCGTGACATGATAATACCTATAATATAAATGTCTTGATTGTTAACGTTAATATTAAAAACTCCACTTTGCATTACACTTAACGACAAAAACTGAACAAGGCAGGCTGCACAAGATATTAAAGTGTAATTACTGTACTCCAGAATCTAGAGCACTATATTCGCTTTACAAATTCTTAAGTATAAAATTGTTCCCTATGAACGAGCTTAATAACAAAGGATGTTTTACATCAGCTCATAAAGATGTAAAAGCAACTTATAAAAAATAATACCTGTTTACAAAGTAAGGTGAGAGCAGCTTACATATAAAGCTGTTACTATAATAGATACTTAGAAAAGCGTATACAACATGAACATCAAAACGTTACTTATTTGCGATGAATAATAAAGTGTAATAAAAGAAAATAAAGTAATTGTACTGTGATTTCCCCAAAAATAAATTTTCCTACTCAGGTAATACTTTTCTTTTAAAAATTCTACTGTCATATAACATTGTAACCTTGACGGCCGAGATCTCTACTAAAATATGTATAAATCATTAATGAAGGCTCGTTTGAAATACGCTACGGTTTTTGGATATGTGTCTGGTCGATGGTACTTTTTCATGACTGCTTACATAATGTACATGGTGGCACCTTTTATGTACGATAACGATATTTTTTTCAACAAATAAAGAACACTATCTGCGACATTTGTTGTGACCTTTCGTCAACGCAATGCAACACTTAGAGTTTATCCTGTGATGTTCATGCTAATGGGACTCCATTATTGTCTGGCTCAATGAAGCAATTTATATGTATGAAATACCCTTTACTACGCTGGCCTTTTCAAAATTCAATTGATAATGACAGGACGTTTTATGTTTATCTGTCTCCCAGGTGATCATTCAGGCTGTTGTCTCAACAGACTGTATAACAGGGAAGAAAAGAAAAAACAAAATGGGTCACTTCACCATTTTTAAATATTCATTTAGAGGTTAAATTGCGTAAATTATATGTATAAGTCATAGTTATTAAAACTTGTAAACACCCAGTTTAAATAGTTTTATTTCAATAAAATTTTGTATAAGTACTTAATGAAGCATAATAAGTAAATGATAAAAATTTCAAAATGATTGCACTGCTTTAAAGCCCTTTGACGTTTAATAATATGTGGATGCACCCTGATGCTACGCATTCTCCAACGCGCCTAGGCATGCTTTTGATCAGGTGGTCAATGTCCTCCTGTGGTATCTCATTCCAGGCAACCACCAACTCCTCTCGAAGTGCTTCTAGAGTCTGAGGAGGACGTTACAAATTGAGCAATCTCCTACCCATCATATCCCACACGTGCTCAATTGGGGATAAGTCGGGAGATCTTGGTGGCCATGGTAACAATGTGACATCATTATGTTGAAAGAAGTATGTGGTCGGGCATTATCTTGTTGGAAAGTTGGATCTGCCAGGGTGTCAAGATAGGGTAAAAGATGGGGTTCTAGAACTTCGTGGATATAACGCTGCGCGTTCATGTTACCTCTGATGAAGATTAAAGGTGACCTGGAACCATAAGCTATAGCACCCCAAACCATAACTCCAACAGTGTGATGAACATGTCTTTCAACAAAAAACTGTGGATTCCTCCTTTCACCACGTCGCTTTCTAACCCTGGCACGACCATCGTGCATGCGTAAACAAAATCGAGACTCGTCACTAAAGACAATACTGTTCCATTCCTGATCCCAGAGTGACCGTTGTCTGCACCACTCAAGGCGATTACGTCGGTGTTCTCGAGTTAAAGGGAGGACCCAGTGTGGCCGGTATGAAAACAAGCCAAAACTTCTCATTCGTCGGTAAACACTTATAATCTTAGGCTTCGATCTTCACGGTCTGATGTTCTAGGGCGGCGTCCAGTGCCCCTTGCTCTTTGCGTACGGCCTTCTCGAAGCCATGCCTGACAACACCTAACCACAGTGTCTACACTTCTTTGCACTCTAACTGCAATTGCCCGAAAAGAATGTCCAGCTTCCCGAAGTCCCACTATACGGCCCCTATCAAACTCACTAAGTTGACGAAATCCTACAGGTCTCCGTACTCTAGGCATCGTAACCAATCGTAAAGGATGTCAAAAACCAAAATCCGCCAACGTTGATTCTTTACTGCGGCTAAAATATTCATTTTTAGAGCGTTAGTGAATTAAAAAAAAGCAGTATAAAAATCGGAATGTCCAACTGATAAGGCCGAAAATTTTTTCACTTGTTACTTACAGTAAGATAAATACATTCACCAACTTTTATTAAAATAAAACCATTTAAACTGGGTGTTCGGATTTATATGTCACTTAGTATAGAACGAAATATCCCTATACTGCTAGTACGTGTAAAGTCACAAGGTGGCGCGCTGGTTGCCACTGGGCAGATTGTAGACAGAAACAGATCTGTCTACGAGGGACCAACACTATTTTATGAGGAAATTTCTCAGATAGAAGGAAGATTTCAATACAATATTGAGTCGCTGAAATTCTACAATCAATAAACTATGGAATTTGACAAAAGATAATGATTAAACAGGGTTTGTTCTAGGAATGGGCACTCTATTATTATTGAAGAGAAAGTCAAATTACTCATACGTGATCAAAACAGTAAAAAGAAAGGTTACGTGATTTTAGCACGTGACATGTGATGAAAAAATACCAACGATATCTCGATAAAACTAACTTCACTGGAATGGAACATTATCTGTTGGATTACCATGCATCCTTGTGTGTGTCAATAAAAGAAAAAACAAGCTTGGTTCATCTGCAATTCTGTCGTTCCAACTAGCTACCAGCTGCTGTCGCACAAAGCTCGTCCAAATTATGTGTTCGCTTTGAGGATTTAACATACCGATTAGATTTATCCTCGTCGAACTATAAAAATGCGGTTCGTTTTCCGATTCAGAGTTACCGCCAAGGGGATAATACCACTAATTTCTGTATGCTCCGCGCTCCAGTAATCCTCAGCGTGCTGAAAGTCTATTAGGTTAAAAGCGACATGATCAATCAGTTTTTATGTAAAATACAAAATTTGTAAAGATAGTAAAGAGTTAACACTAGTTTATTCAATATCTATTTGAATGATATATTCAATATTAACTGTGTAGGGCAATACTATAAAGGGCAAGATCGTTATGATGTGAAGAGAATAATCGATAATGACTTTTATGAAATCATTCATTTTTTTCAGCACTAGAAAATTAACAGTGAACTTTGGATGATTCAAATATTTCCGTCAAAATAAACATTACAAATATAAAAATTGACAGAGTTGACATCAAATATTTATGAATTTTTTAGACCAACATTTAAGGTGGGACATTAATGCAGCCTACTTTTTAAAGAAAATAAGATTGGTTACAAACAACATCAAATTCCTCACAGATACTGACAGAAAACTATATACGTACTATACAGGGTGACGCATCGAAAAAGAAACAGACGCATTTACTGTTTTTTTTTTTGGAAAAACGCTCAGACCCGTCGATTTTGTTTTCGAGGGGGACACAAGTTTGGCACAAAGTTACGTTAACACGTGCAGCTCTCTGGGCGGGGGTGACACCAACCCTAGAATCTTAAATGGAAAAGGGGGTCGAGTGATACCTCATTTTAAAGGTCTTTCAATTCCCTTTATAATGATATAAAATTAATGTACTTCAGTTCAGTAGTTTTGAAGATTTATAGATTTAAAGCTTAAAGTAGACTTTAATAGGTACATCAGATTAGTTTGTACTACTTTCAAAATAAATTTGACTGAAATAGTTTACTTAATAGGTAAATGCTTTTCTTTACTACGCCCATGGTTTGTCTATCATTTTGTTGTTGAAAATAGCGATTGGAGCGTTTTTTTGTCGCAAAACAGTTATTTCTTGAAGATAGATAAGGAAATATCGCGTACTTATATCAAATAGTAATTTAGTACATAGTTTGTGATTGATTTGACCAAAATTTGTCGCTAAAATATCTTGTAACGCTTTATTACATAAATTAACACGTTGAGCACGGTGTGGCATTAAAGTAATGCCTCACTGACTAGGTAATCTAGGGACGGTGAGACATGACAACAACGTCTCATGTTAAATATTGAATAAGACGGTGTGGTTCGGTGTAGTGTCTCGCTATAATGCCAAATGAATGGGAAACGATAGTTAGCCGTCTATACGAACGTTTTCTGTTATCCGGCTGTGGATATTTGACTAAAATACTACTAGATGTTATAGATACCATACAATTTTATTTCAATTTAGAAAATATAGTTACAGTAAATATAACAAAATGAAATGCAATAATATAAAATAAACGTATATTCTACAGCTAAGAAGTGCAAATCAACTTATATAATGTGGTTTAAAAATAATATAATGGTATTTAAAATGTTAGTCCAATTTCTCAGCATGATGGGTTTCAAAAAAACACGGGATACAATAGCTCTTGTTACAAGGAGTGCAATTTAGTCCTCGGTGTTTTGCTTTGCGCTTCTTTTCGACCAAATTCCTCCTTAGCTTTGGCATAACATTTCACACATCTATTTTTCGCATGCTCTTGAAGCTCGTGTTTTGTATTTCTTTGATTTGGTTCATTAGGTTTGTTATTTACACCTAGAAGTGATAATACTAAAGGCTCCCTGAATTCCGTAATTTGAATTTTATTTTGTGTTATTTCTTTATAACAAATAAATGCATTGACCAATGTAGAACCAAAAATTAATTCAATTGCTAGTTTCCGGTACCATTTGTTGCCCCTTCTAAGGCAATGTGAATAAGTTTTTAGCTGATCTGACAAGTCAATATAAGCTTTCGATTTATTGTAATCAACTATAGCTTGGGGTTTTTCAATTTCATTTCCACGCTGATGAACTTTGATTATTTCATCAGTGTGTACTGTGGTCAATAGTAACACATCACGAGTATCTTTCCATTTGAGCATTACAATGCCGGTACCGCTCTCCTGACCTATTACTTCATGTTTTTTCAATTTTTTATTCAATACTTCTTTTGGGTTTCCTTTTCTATTGGACCTCACTGTTCCTACGAGATCCGTTTTTCTTTGTAAGAATTGCGTAGCCAATGAAACACTGGTATAATAATTGTCAGTGTAAAGTATCCGTCCAGTGTCTAAAAGCTCACTCATCAAAGACATAACAACGTTAGATGATGCATTGCCTCCACCTGTGTTATCAAGTCCACAGTATATTTTCAAATTAAATGTATAACTTCCGGCAGTACATAACTTATACAATTCTATTCCAAATTTATTTTTCTTATTTTTTATATATTGCCTGAATCTAAGGCGACCACGGAATGAGACGAGGGTTTCATCAATGCATACATCAGACCCTGGTTTGATGATCATTTGAAATCTATACAATAATTTGTTCAGTAAAGGTGTCAGTTTTCGAAGTCTGTCGTTTGCATAACTTTCATCTTCATTATTGTTGAAATGCCACATTTTCAATAATTGTTCAAACCTATCTCGGGCCATGAGTTCTTTTACTTTGTTTATGTATAAAATGTTAGTGCTCCAATAAGCTTTTAGACGTGGAAGTTTCATAAGTCCCATCCACAATATAATTCCAAGAAAATTTTCCATTTCTTGGCTTGTAGTAGGAACCCATTTTTTCACATGTCCTTTGGCCGTCGGTTTTTCCTTTAGTACTTGCTCAGCATAGAGGTTTGTTTGATATACCATACTATATATTCTATTATCTCATCAGTAATAAATAATTTGAAAAAATCATAGGGCTCCTTGTCATAATTTTCATAAAATTCAGGCTTTATTCCAATATCAGCTTCAGCAAAACCAAAATGTTTGAGTGATGAACCGTCAACAGGACCCCAGTTTATATTGTCACCAGCATCAGGAGTCTGCATTTCTTCATCTTCGCTTTCAATTGCATATTGAGAAATGACATCTTCTATTACATTTTGAATCTGAAACAAAATCGTTTAAATCCTCGAGAATATTTTATTTTTATGAATCATTCCAAATGTGGAAAAAGTGAGTATTATTGTCGGTGTAAAAAAGTAATAACGTGAAATTTTTCCGTAGGATGTCAAAAAACCTGATCTAAAAAAACTGCCCATATGTAAATATTCCAAGTAATAAGAAAGTAAAGGCAATTTGTGAAAAATCTGCCGAAAAATCAATAAATAAAAAACTTTTTCAGTGGGAGTCGGAATTTGAGAATACTCTGTCATTTTTTTTTATAAAATCCCTCTCCCAACCAGGCAAAATATGACTTATTACCACTTATTTACTAATTTGTTCAGGGAAGACGTGCATACTACTAAATAAATATGTCTTTATAATTACCGTGTCTTCCGCATCCACGCTTATATTGTGCTCTGCAGTATATGGACCTGCTGCATTGTCTCCCAAGTCTTTGATTGAAGTTTTACGTCTCTTTGCACGCTCCACTAAAATATCGTTGTCACTGGATGTCTCTTCATCTGACTTAGGTTTATATTTATCTGATAAATATACGTCCCCAAATTCACTTATATTACTCTCATCATCGGACATACACTCTTCCCACAGCTTTTATCTAATGCTTACCCTTCCACGTAAACAGAGCTAATAAATTAGCATCACGCCGAAATGCGCTCAACACCAGTAACATAATCATACAAGATTAGACCTGCAAAACATGGCATCACGTATATGTCTCACCGTCCATACGCACTAGTTTGAAGGTAAAGACGGCGAGACATAACTGTGATGTCACGTGTAATATATTTTTTTAAATATCAAAGAAAGTCATATTTGCAAATAAAACAATATATATTACACATTAAAGACTTAATTTCACCGAAAGAAACACAAAAAAAATCCCCCCACAGCAGAAACAGCTGAAATTATCCAAATATTTTTTGGAAATAATCAGTGCGCTAATAGAACAGCAGAAATATTTAATGAGCGACATGAGAACAGTAACGTGCATCGAAAATATGTTCTAAAACTTGTAGCTAAATTTCGGGAAACTCGGTCCGTCGCCAATAAAAAACGCAACACTGAAAATCCCATAAGGAACGAAGCAATAGAAGTGGCGGTTTTAGGGCAAGTTTATGTAGATCCTACGTTAAGTACCCGCAAATTGGAGACTGTGTGTGGTATTAGTCGACGTACTGTCTAACGGATTCTAAAGGCCCATAGTTTTCATCCATATAAAATTCACCCAAGATCTTAATGAAGACGATTTTGATCGGCGATTACAATTTTGTAAAGATATGAGTGAACGAATTATAAACCTTGACCATTTTCTATTCAATACTTGCTTTTCCGAAGAATGTTTATTTTTCTTAAATGGAGTAGTAAATCGTCATAGCTGTCGATATTGCTCCGATTCTAATCCCAGAATTTATCATGAGGTTCATACACAGCAGCCACAAAAATTAAGTATTTGGGCTGGTATTTTTGGCGATCATTTAGTTGGTCCGTTTTTCTTACCTGAAAATTTGACCGTTGAAATGTATTTGGAATTACTGGAAGACGCCATAGAAAATCAGACTGATCGGCGGTAGATTGCGAATAGGTTGATGTTCCAACATGCCCCACAACATTACGCATTACGTGTTCGACAATATTTTGATCAGACGTTTTCAGATCGATGGATTGGTAGAAGAGGTGCCATTGAATGGCCCCCAAGATCGCCAGATTTATCACCTTTGGATTTCTTTATGTGGGCTCATTTAAAAAGCAAAATCTATGCTACTCAGCAAACATCATTAGAAGATCTGCGACGAAGAATAGTGAATGAGTGCCTTCAAATTACCCCTCAAATATTGCAAAATGTGCGGCAACGTTTTGACCAAAACCTTTATTATTGCATGGAGAGTCATGTTGGCCATTTTCAACGTTTACTTGCCTAACGGGTCAGTTCATTCTTCATTTTTAAGTTACTTTGATGCCAAATGTACTGATCTCCGCTAATGATGATGTATTAGTTTTATTTAAGCTTTAAATCAATAAATCTTCAAAACTACAGAACTGAAGTAGATTAATTTTATATCATTATACAGGGAATTGAAAGACCTTTAAAATAAGGTATCACTCGACCCCCCTTTCCATTTAAGATTTTGGGGGTGGTGTCACCCCCGCTTAGGGGGCTGCACGTGCTAACGTGATTTTTTGCCAAACTTGTGTCCCTCTCGGAAACAAAATCGACGGGTCTGAGCGTTTAAAAACAAACTGAGCTGCGAGTAAATGCGTCTGTTTCGTTTTCAATGCGCCACCCTGTATATCATGCCTTAATAATTGAGCCGTACCGAATGTGTGGTATATTAGTATGGGGTACAGCATGTCCAGTTTACTTAAGCGACATAGAAGTTTTACACAGAACTGGTTTAAAAATTATGTTCGGAAAACCAAAACTATATTCAACAAATAATTTATATAACGAAACAAAATCAACCATTATCACAAAGTTGTCAGTGAGCGCGATAAAATCACACTGCCATGATACACGATATAAATCATGAGCAAAAACTGTCCATAAGCCTCATAAAACAACAATGAAGCGATCTTTTCTCTATTTGGCTAAAAAATTATATGAACACTTACCCAAAGACAAAACAAATTCGATATACACATAACTCTAAGAAGAAACAATCTGAATAGATACGCGCAGTAGGAAGACAACACATTATTGAATTCTTATCAAATATTCCTTAAAAATTATCATACATATACATATACATATCTTTGATATATGTTTTTCTTTAAGTTTCTCTTAACTTTTTTGTTTTGATTTTAGAACACATCCCAAAATACGATGCATGTACAGGCATTGTCCTTCTATGGGCTGAAGCATTTATTTACCCATTCCATGTTGTGATTGTTCTTATACTAAGTGACATATAAATCCGAACACCCAGTTTAAATGGTTTTATTTTAATAAAATTTTGTATAAGTACTTAATGAAGCATAATAAGTAGATGATAAAAATTTCAAAATGATTGCACTGCTTTAAAGCCCTTTGACCTTTAATAATGTGTGGATGCACCTTGATGTGCTACGCGTTCTCCAATGCTTCTGGTCAGGTGGTCAATGTCCTCCTGTGGTATCTCATTCCAGGCAACCACCAACTCCTCTCGAAGTGCTTCTAGAGTCTGAGGAGGACGTTGCAAATTGAGCAATCTCCTACCCATCATATCCCACACGTGCTCAATTGGGGATAAGTCGGGAGATCTTGGTGGCCATGGTAACAATGTGACATCATTATGTTGAAAGAAGTCTATTGTGACTCCTGCAACATGTGGTCGGGCATTATCTTGTTGGAAAGTTGGATCTGCCAGGGTGTCAAGATAGGGTAAAAGATGGGGTTCTAGAACTTCGTGGATATAACGCTGCGCGTTCATGTTACCTCTGATGAAGATTAAAGGTGACCTGGAACCATAAGCTATAGCACCCCAAACCATAACTCCAACAGTGTGATGAACATGTCTTTCAACAAAAAACTGTGGATTCCTCTTTTCACCACGTCACCTTCTAACCCTGGCACGACCATCGTGCATGCCTAAATAAAATCGAGACTCGCCACTAAAGACAATACTGTTCCATTCCTGATCCCAGAGTGACCGTTGTCTGCACAACTCAAGGCGATTACGTCGGTGTTCTCGAGTTAAAGGGAGGACCCAGTGTGGCCGATATGAAAACAAGCCAAAACTTCTCATTCGTCGGTAAACACTTCGCATGCCAATAGGTCTTCCGTGTTCTGCAAACCATTCATTTGCAATGGACCTGGTAGTGGAGAAACGGTCCCTTAAGGCCAATAATCTTAGGCGGCGATCTTCACGGTCTGTTGTTCTACGGCGGCGTCCAGTGCCCCTTGCTCTTTGCGTACGGCCTTCTTGAAGCCATGCCCGACAACACCTAACCACAGTGTCTACACTTCTTTGCACTCTAACTGCAATTGCCCGAAAAGAAAGGTCAGCTTCCCGAAGTCCCACTATACGGCCGCTATCAAACTCACTAAGTTGACGAAATCGTACAGGTCTCCGTACTCTAGGCATCGTAACCGATCATAAAGGATGTCATGAACCAAATTCCGCCAACGTTGATTCTTTACTGCGGTTGAAATATTCATTTTTAGAGCGTTATTGAATTAAAAAAAAAGTAGTATAAAAACCGGAATGTCCAACTGATAAGGCTGAAAATTTTTTCACTTGTTATTTACAGTAAGATAAATACATTCACCAACTTTTATTAAAATAAAACCATTTAAACTGGGAGTTCGGATTTATATGTCACTTAGTATATAAGCAATAGGCATCTTTGTCTGTTGATAACCTTAGACATGATCCGCATAGTAACCAGCGCCATCTACTTCTTGCTTTCACAATTACGTCCATTATCAACCATACACTATAGTTGTTGGATCTGGAATTCGGAAGTTTTAGTTTATACAGCACTTCAAACATCCTACTTATTACTTCCTACGACAAAACTAGCGAATAAGTATAGAAATCGACGAAAAATATCGAAATGGAGACATTATGTTTTTTGGATGTTGTATGATATGTGTGATGCAGATATCTTTAAGCAACAGATAACTTATGAACTGAAATTCGAATATTATCGAGTTTAATACTTCCATCGTAGATTTTGAAAATATATTCGGAGACGGAGGAAATAAGATCGCTGAAACATAGTGTTACAACGTTTCAGAGATTCGTGTTCATTTTCAGACATTGTTTGGAGGGGACGAAATTTGTACTTTGGAAGCTATATGAGGTAAATGGGTGTAAATTATTGGATATTTGGTGTCATTGAGAGACCTGCTATCATTATTTTATTGCTCATCTCAGAGATACTATGCACCTATTAGACATAATAAATCACACACATTTTCCACATGGAAACAGAAATACATGATAGATTTGCCCATAAGTCCTTTGAGCTGGAAAAAAAGGAATAAAACCAAACTAGTTAAATTATGAGGAATTATTATATTTTGTTATCATCTTTATTGAATGGGAATTATGTTTTAAAAATCACATCGTCTAAATGCAATCCATTACGATCACGGCACTCATATAAGCGACGTCTAAAATTGTCGATGACTGCGCGGCAAGTCAACACTGTAATGCTTGCCATTTCTCTTCGGATATTTTCTTTCAGGACATCAACTGATCGCGGAGTGGTGTCGTACACTTTACTCTGGAGGTAGCCCCATAAAAAGAAGTCCATTGGGGACAAACCTGGACTACGTGGTGGCCAGGAAATGTCTCCTCTTCGAGAAATTACTTTGCTGGGAAAAAGTTGACAGACGACGGGCATAGAAGTGTTGGAGGTGTGGGCAGTTGCTCCGTCCTGTTGAAACCAGGTCTGCGTATTATAGCCTGGAAAATTATGCCACGCTGGTGTCAAAAACTCTTCTATCATTGCTACATACCGCTCCGAAGTAACAATTAATGCGCGACCTCTGTCGTCCCCAAAAAAATAAGGGCCTACGATGCCATGCGCTGACATAGCAGCCCAAACTGTAACTTTAGGGCTGTTTAAGGGCTTCTGATGCTTACGCCTTGGATTTTCGGGGCTCCTATAACGGCAATTTTGTTTATTTACATGCCCGTTTAAATGGAAGTGAGCCTCGTCCGAGAACAACACATTATTGAGCGAAGAAAATCGATTCAACATTTCATTCGCAAAGTTTAGTCTCTGAATAGCGTCATTATCTTTTAATTCCTGCACTAACTGAATTTTGTAAGCGTGCAGACGTAAATCTTTCCTTAAAATCCGCTGTAAAGATGTTCTGGGTATGTTTAGTGCACTGGAACGCTTACGAGTAGACTGGGTAGGATTTTGACGAACAGACTGTGCCACAATGTTGATGTTTTCTTCAATACGAGTGGTCCTTGGTCGACCCCACCGCTGTTTATCTAACGTCGAACCAGTCTCTTCGAACTTAGCAACCCAGTTCTTAATCGTTTGAGCTGTTGGACACTTTGTAAAATTGTGTAAATTGTGGTATTCTCGATATATACGCCGCGCAATGGTTGCCGAATCATTATTTTGATAAAACGCGCGCACACAAAAAGCACGATCCGCTCCAGTGAAACACTCCATGGCGACTGAATTCCCAGACACTGAAGATACTGCCCCCACCTCGCCCGCGCCGCTCACGCTCACCCGTTAAATTTTATTCAAATTTGAAATTTCGAAGGACTTATGGACCACCCTGTACTTTGATATGCAGAGGTCGAAGGTTCATCAAAATACGATCGGTGTCGTCATTTGAATCGATTTGACTCGTTCCTTTTCTTCGAAACCTTCAATGAAAGCCTAGGAAGTATAGAGTCTATCTACTTGACGCCATTCTTTAATACCATGGTATTGCAAGCTGAAATTCGGAATGATGCATGAAAGCTATAATTAACATAAAGTGGCAGTTCAAAATTTAAAGCGGCCAGCCGCCTTCTTTGTTTCAAAGGAATGGGGGTTACGTAATGCTTGATTTTAAAGCTCGTTCAGGAGTTCTTTACCACCTTACCATATTAAATGAAAATATTGGCCTACTGATTCGGTACCACACACGCCCGAGGCTTCCTTGCACCCAAACAAGGTTTTGTTGAGTGGTTGGTGGACAGCAACTGGAATTGTCCATTATGAGTTTTTGGAAAGGGGTCAAACCAGCACTGCTAACTTATATTGTGAGCAGCTTCAACGAGTACAAGCAGCACTTATCCAGAAACAGCCTTCTTTGATCTATCGGAAGAAAGTGATATTCTTGCAGGATAACGCCAAGCCTCATACCGCAAAAGTGACCCTAGAAAAAATGTCTGAACTCGGCTGGGAAACGTTACCTGCACCCGCCATATTATCCCGACATTTCGCCCACTGATTATCACATTTTTTTGTCTCTTGAAAACTGTATTAGGCACCGACAGTTGTAACGGTTTCACCGTCCGATTGTATTTATTAAATCACTTCTCGATTATCATTTCAGAATCGCAAATCATTAATCCCATCTCTAGCTTTTTTACTTGGAAAATTTTCCGCTTGGAGCGCTTGATGCGGAGTTCCTGATCTGCGATCTTCCTCGCGTTTCCTTTTCACTTGAGCCGCCGATCTAGCAAGAGCTAAGAATTTTGTTCTCTGTAGCATGAGGTCGTATAGCACCATGTGCTAGAATTTTGTAGAATGTGTGTCCGAATAGGACAAAATGATTGGGGCCACCCCCTTTCTCTTTCCCTTTCCCTTTGCCTTTGTCTTTGACTTTGCTTTTGCCTTAGTCTTTGACTTTGCGTTGCTTAGCCTATCACTTCACCCATGCATGTGCCTTGGCAGCGCCATCGCCTTTAAGTTCAACTTCGCCTACAACTGGTTTTGAAGCCACTATATGTGAGGTCACCCCTCATAACTGGGACCTCCACTTCAAGCACCTGGCCATCCTCGCTTCAGTCCAGTCAAAATGGACCAGCGAAAGATAAGTTGATAGTTTTATAGCAGCGCCAAAGATTTAAAACTTATTTTGTTCTTTAAAACTTTAAAATTGTAATGTAATGAAAATGCTTTTTTTGTTAAATAAAATCTGTTAAATTTTTGTGTTCTGTTTGTTCTTCTATCCTCTAGCCATGCCATGGTCGACACACAGCTACACGCCTGAAGATGTCTTCATGCCACCGACTGAGCTACCGGAAGCTAATGGTAACCCCCTTTCTGTGATTGTGCAGAAAAGTTGGAATCTTCATTGCATTCCATCTTTTCTGGACTTTTTGCGGAAAGGAAGCGTTACACAGTTCACAACTCGAGATGGTGTAATAAATGTACTCCGCCAATTTTTTGAATAAAAATCCAGGGAGTTCTACAATACCGGCATACAAAAATTGGTTCCACGTTGGCAAAAGGTCATTGAATGTGATGATAATTACTTCGACGAATAAATAGTGTCTTATTATTTCTCAATAAAAATTTATATTATTCTACTAAAAACCGCACGAACTTATTTGGTTACCTGATGTAATGTATCTATCTTCTTAGCAGCATTCCATATGAAGAAAATTGTCAAATAATTGAAAATAAATCTGCTATATTTTTCCATGGGATGCTATTGAAGGCGGTTGTTTCTCACAATTTAACGGGGTAGTAATTGTATACACTTACGTACGCAACTTTCAAGCAGCACTGTCGGTTCACGAAACTAATAAAAAAATTTAAAACTGCTATGACCATTTTTACTTTGTTCCAGGTTTTTGACTGTCGCTACGTCACAACAACGAGTGGTATGTTCGAGGCCTTGTGCAACCACATCAAATATAGCACAAACAAAGGGAATATAAGGTAACAATAAAATCCAGAACGAAATTCTCAATACCACTACACGTACTCGTGATATTATTACTATAATTATGAATATTATTATTATCTTTTCGCCACGTGGCATTGTTCTCCTCATTGGGGTATCATTCACTCATACCAGATGCATACGGCATCAAAAGGTATGAGTATTATCGCAGATTGTTACGTAAGGTCGTTACTTTTCGCTTTTCCCATGTACTTCCGAACTGTACGAGCAGTTGCCAATAAAACTCCTTTCTGCATCGTGTTATAAATATTTTCATTGAGCCCCATTTTCTTAATATTCTCCAGCAGCTTTCTTGGGATCACTCCGGTTGATGACAGAATGATTGGGATGGTATCAACACTGTCTATCTTCCATTGTTGTTTGATTTGAAGTTCGAGCTCCCTATACTTGGCGATTTTTTCAGTGTGCTTTGTGGCGATGTCGATGAGGGTTGTTTTACTCAGTTTCTTATTGACAACAATTATATCTGGTCTGTTATGTCTCGTGTGCTGGTCGGTGAGGACAGTGCGGTCCCAATATAGCTCACTTTCTTTGTTTTCTAAAATGCTTTGTGGTGTGTATTTATACTAGGCTGTCATTAGATCTATCAGCTTGAATTTGTAAGCTAGTTCTTGATGTAGGATTTTTGCCGCTATGTCATGTCTTTCCTTATAGTTCGTCGCGGCGAACGCCTGACACCCTCCAGTCACGTGCTGAATAGTATCAGAGTCTGGGCATCCGAATCTGCACCTCTCGTTGTGTTATTATTATTGTTATTATTATTTTGGAAAACTTTATTCAGCCTGAATTCACGTCCCGAACATATTCGAAGATCAATCACCTGTTTCGCTTTAGTTTATGACTTATTCTACCATAACTCCGGAAGCACCGTAAAACTATCCGGACAAAATCCTCCGGTATGTTTTAACATCTGTTATCCCTATACGTTCACCCCTAAGGAGATCCAACAGCCACTGTCAGCCAGCGTTCCGCCGCATAATTCCCGCTCCTGGCATCCTCCTGGTATCCCAAAGGAAATTCCGACGATTACCTCTCTGTTAGCGATCTTTGCAAGCCGGATACGGCTCGAGAAACAGCCTGAGAATGGCTCAAAGTGTTCTTGAATATTTCACCGCCCTGTAATAACATTCTTAATGAATGTAAATGTTAGTTTCATTAAGATAAGTGTCTAAAGGGGTTAGAACATTTTTATCTCATCCACTACACCAGTTACCACGATACTTCAATACGACTTGACGACTATTTGAGTGGCTGCTTCTGTTAAGGTCGCTTTATAAAATCGTTTCGCATCACTGCTGTACCGTTTACCGTAATTCCAAGGGCGGACCCAGCATTTGTCTCAGGGGGGGTCACAGGATTTATTCGTCTCCGAGGGAGGGGGAGGTTTGAAGTAATACATGCTTACTATTGTTTTATAAATTATCGAACCGTTCCCAAATGCTCCTTCCCCCGTTTTGAAAGTTTGGTCATTCCCATAACAGATCCGTCAAGAGTGACCTGAAAAAACACGGAAAATGGTTGTTGTTATCGAAATCAAACAAAAATAATTTTTTTGAAAAAATCGCAGGTAGCATTACATTCATGTAGATGGAACAGTCAACACTATCGAGACATGTTCCAATTTCCAAAAATATTATTTTCATGTCATTGTTATACAAAGGTGTAAAGAATTAGCAATATACTGCGTTTATGGATAGTCTGTATCTGGTGAACTGAGGGCCAATTTCACCAATATTACTATTTAACGGTCCCTTGGACCAATAGGAGAAGACCTTATCGAAATGCAATTTGACAGATGCTGTCAAAGCTCTTTGAATATCAGTGATTTCTATTGAAATGTATTCTATAGATGTAATATTATGTCTTTGTGCTTTAGAATTAGGATAATTTTCATAGAACTTAAAATTTTTATCATTTCAAAAAAGACGGTCAGTTATTTAAGTGGGACCAATGGGAATGCGGCAAATAATAGGTCGATTTTCTAGCTATTATATTTGGTAGGATGTTTTCAGTTTTGACGACTGTTCATGCATGGCAATCTAGTTTTGTCTGTATATCACGCACAGGGTGTTGTACATAATACGTACCTGTAGAAATGTACCGATTTTTGTTATTTTGCAAAAAAAGGATATAAAACATATTCCAGCTGGTTCATCATCTCTTGTTACATCAAAAATAGAACTCCACACCAAATGTAAACAAACAGCACATTCTGGATTTCTGAGTCCTAAAACATCGATATTTGTGAAAGTATCCGCTTACACCTATTATTCATCGTCTAGATATTATGTCAGAACCAAAATACCGATTTATGAAAATATATCTCCAAACATTGTTATATGTTCTTATTATTCCTATTATTATAACACGTTTGGGATATCAATTTCTTTTAAAGTGATTTGCAGTGTTGTCGAATCGGAAAAAAACGGAATCGGTGAATAGTGTCGTTGAGTTCGGTATAAGGTAAATGCCGTCCCAAAATCAGTGGTAGATCAAGGACCTTTGAGTCGTGAAACACGTCTGTCATTGTATTGGGCGCCCACACAACATGTTATGAATTCTCCATAAAATTAACTTTTAGTTTTATTTTTGGTTCCAGCTCTTTTTCGGCAAATATAGAGTTATTTAAATTATTCTGAAAAATCGTGGAAAAGGATGTTAACGGTAAATTTTCTCCTTTCGGTAAAAATACCGAGAAATCCGGTTCAAGTCCATGCATAGACAATATTCGTCAATATTTCATTTGAAGCTTTTATTTGTCATAAGATTTTAGCAAAATGTAAGATAGTAAAGGCAACACCGCACCCTGCAGCCCAGTTGACAAGAACGACAAGCTGTCAAGATTAGCGATGTTTAGATCCACGAAAAGTATCGTTATGTATCGATTCTTATCGTTTTAGGAAGTATCGATACTCAAAAATATTGGAATAAAATTATCGATATCCAGCGGAAGGAAACAAAGAAGAAAAATAATCTGATATTTGGGTATTTCTCGCTGTAAATATAGTGTGGAAAACCTGAAAGGTGCCATAATGGTTCTAATGAGCGGCAACTAAATTATCTAATGCTTGCAAACGAGCAATATCTATGCAATTTTTGGTAGAGTCTGTCATCAAGTAGGTGTTTAATGGCTATCTGCAAAAGGTTTATAGGAAAAAAAACACGGAAGGTAATGTTAAATCAGTAAAATTGCATACCAATTGAACAAAATAATATAAACATGAATAAAAAATCAGCAATAGTAATTAAAACATGAATTTTATTCAAAAATCAAACATTTCTTTAAATGTTGACTGAATTATATGTAATTTAAAGGAGCAAAAAAACGGTACATTTCAAACAACGTCTTCTTCAGAGGCCTGTTTCTCTGGAATCAAGGGGTGTTTTGCAAATCGTGAGGATCAAATGCAATAGTTTCATAATAGTCCCAAGAGTCATCCATTGAATTCTTGCAACAAGGTTTTTTTGTATATCTATGGCCGAATGACTGAATTCTCAATTAGGACCTTAATTACAGAATAAAACTTTTTAAACAAAAACCTACTTCACCCCTTTCATCCTCGGCACCCAGGGTCGTTCCCTTAAACATTTTAAATGACAAGGGGTATCGAGTAACAGCTTGTATCAAACGCCTTTTGAAGTCCTTTATTTTGACATTTGACTCTTCAAAATCAGTCGATTCGTTTTCGAGAAAATTAGAAAAACCTGTATTTATTTTAATTTGTTTAGATAAAAAACAAAAACACACGAAAATATCACTTTCGGAAGAGTCGACGTGTCAAGAACCAAATAACAACCCGAATTTTTTGCCGCATTGTTTTCATCAACATAACCTGGGCGAACTGTATATTTATGTATATACAGGGTGTCCGCAAAGTTGGGGTTTTCCTTTTCAGAAACAACTACCCTTGAAATAACAAAGGTAATGTGTAGTGAAACGAGGGAGACCAAGTAAAAAAAATAAAGGAAAAAGTACTCACTCTCCAGTTGACGAGAAGGGCTAAGTACGTCTCTGCCCGAAATCATACCGCTCCAACAGAAAATGAAATCAGCTGATGCGCTACCGAGCAGACGCGGGCAAACGAGTAAGGCAAAATGTTGCGTAAAAAGTCTAGGTATTGCATCCCGTCCAATCGATTTGGGAGAATAAATGGTCCAATGAGCATACCGTTCACCATGCCAGCCCAAACATTCACCGAAAATGTTTGTTGAAAATGTACCCGACGGACAGCGTGCGGATTTTCTACTGACCAAACATGAGTGTTGCGAAAGTGATTCACCCCATTACGCATTCGTCTGTCACCAATATGCACTTCGAAAAGTCCGGATTATTGTCATGTTGATGCAACAACCACTCACAAAACCCCACTCTTACTGGAAAATCGTCAGGTTGAAGGGCTTGTACACGTTGGACGTGAAACGGATACAGCCCCTCTTCACGCAGCGTTTGCCACACTTTAGTTGTTGATACTTGCACTTCTCTAGCCACGTCTCTAGTGCTTGTTGAGGGATTCTCGTCTACGCGATTACCTCTACACGCGTGACCGTAACCGTCGGTTGAAGGTTGCATACTGACCTGACACACTGACTCCGACTCAGTTCTGTCGTCAGGTTGAGCTAGTGTCCTAGTACCACTCGGGGATGTCGCGTGTCGCGGCTACAGGGCGGTATTCAGATATTTTTGATGTTCAGAGCCCTTTATCTCGGTTCCCTTAAGACATTGGTGTATCTGGTACTAAGAAAAATTGCTTATGTTTTCAAGATCTACACGTCGTGTAAAGGAAAACCCCAACTTTGCGGACACCCTGTATACCTGTTTAGTTATTTGTTGCCAAGGGGAAGAAAGAACTTAATTTGCTGTGGCAAATTTGTGGCACTACCTTTAAACATGGGCATCAAAAGCTGTTGAAGTGGAGTAAAGAAATGTGACTGACATTAGATTCGTGATCTACGCATCCGGTTTATGCACGTATTTTCATCTAAATTGCAAGAACCTGAAGTTTTTAAAAGCTTCAGCATCACTCAGAATATATTTATTCTTCAGCGTGCTATAAAATCTTAGGAGTCTATTCAATGTTTTTATTTCCCAGATCGACTGTTCTATATTCCCGACGATCCACTCATATTTCACGTACATTGAGAGCACAGGTGTGTATCGTCCTTCTGAATTCCCCATTCTATTATGAAAGAGAGCCATTGGTTACGAAACTATAACAATATATGCCTATCATAGACATCCATAAACTCAGGGGTGTTTCTTGGATCATTTATTCTAGTTTTTTATTATAATAAAAGCATAGTGTATTTTTCAAGAACTTGCGCCTTTCTGACAAAGAAAATAAAAATTACGGAGCGGAAATATTGCTGAAGTAATATCTTGCTCAGGTATATGGTCACATAAAATGTTACGGACTTGGTTGGAGAATATATTCTAGGTGATGCTGAATTCAGAAAATGATCTAGTAAGTAAAATTTCAAAATGAGCGAAACAAATGTCGGGGCTTGCTACAAAATTAGTATATCTAAATTGTATGAGAAACTTTCACTGCAATAAATTAAAAGCTTTTTTTAATTAAACTGTTATACATTTTATATGGTAAGATTTCTCACATCTTAGATCGCCTATCATGACCTGAAAGGAGTACCACAAACTACATTTACAAAAATGCGGAAGTACAGAAAAAATAAAAGCCTGAAGTGTCCTCAATTACCACAATATTGATCTAATACGATCAAAAAATAAATTGCAAAAAGTTCTGCTAAGAATATTTCATTTTCCAAGGCAACATCAACAGTTGCATAAGTTTAGAGAGTTACACTGTACCATACCTTGACCCTCACAATTTAGATTTCAAAAATTGTGAGAGATCGAGATAAAGTCGGTTAAATGGGAGCTTAGAAAAACAAAGATTTTCCAAAAGTCGTTTTTCCAAGGTGGCATAATTAAAATTTAAATTGAACGTTTCGTGTTATCAGCTACTTTGTTTTTTCTTATTGACGGATTTTTACACAAGTCGTAAAGCTGAGAACTTCACAATGATGTATCACGTCGCATCTCATTTAAAAAATTATACAAGATGGCAACCAGACGCTATTGCAAGATTTTTAACTGTTACTTTTGTGTTGAAATAACAGTTTCAGCAGCCTGAACAACACCAGCTTGCCAACATGACACACTGAGAACAACGGCGGATCCAGGATTTGTGTCTGGGGGGGGGGGGGTCACACTGGTCAAAAAACTTCATGTTCAGGAAGATGTTCTTCTTGTCTTCGGGGGGAGGGGGGTGCCACTGGTCCGTCAAAAAGTATTTTTTATCACATTTGCTCACAGATTAAGCGCGCGCGAAGAAGTTTTTCGTACATAAAGGTTACCGCATAGGCAACCAGTCTTGCGCGTATGAGCTCACAGTTAAATCAAAGTTGACGGATGGAGTGCTGCCAGTGTTTAGTAGAAAATACCAGAACGGCATCCATTTAATATGTGTACATTACAGATTTATAGTAGTAGTCCTTTATTTAGAAAAAAAATCATAATTTCAACAACAACAACAACAACTGCTAGCATTACAGCATTTCAGAAGTATATTCAAATATAATAAATTTAACAAATTTTGTCAGATCTTATGTGTTTGATAAGTGCTTTCTTGAAATACCCGACTGAGTCGGCGTTTTTTATTTGCTGGGGCAACTTATTGTATTCAAATAGACCTTTGTACATTATTGTTTTCATTGTACTCTTCATATTTGTTTTATTTACATGGAAATGAGTACACGTCCTAGTGTTATATGATTGGATCTCATTATTTGGGCGTAGATGCGCACCTAAATAATTAGGTAATGTTCCCTTCACAATGTTATAAATAAATAGCATTACTGTTAAATAAAGATGTTGATTCACCGATAACCACTGTAGAGTATCCAGCATATATTCAATTCTTGTGTACCTGGAGCACTGTAAAATTATCCGCATTCCCCCCTTTTGAAGTTTTTGTAAGGTGCCTATTTTGTTCTTGCTAAAGAAATATAATAAAGATGAACAGTACAGAAAATGAGGTTTTATTATTGTATTGTAAACCGTAATTCTTGCAAACATTGATATCTGTTTAGGAAATCTTGAAAAAAAATAAAGTTTCTTTGAAATTTTATTAATAATATAGTCACTATGGCTGTTAAAGTTTAGGTTTTTATCCAACATAAATCCAAGGTATTTCATTGTATCAACTATATCAAGAACTGTCTTTTCAATTTTAATTTGGATATTAGCTTTTATTATATTCTTGTTTTTACTTCTGCTTGATATTACCATTGCTTTTGATTTGTGAGTGTTCAACTTCAATTTGTTCATTTTTAAATATGTATCAATGTTTGTAAGGTCACTGTTCACAATATCGATAGCCTCATTCGGGTTTTTGCAGGCTGAGTACACAAGTGTGTCATCCGCAAATAGGTTTATGGAGCTACTTTTCTGAACAAGTCCCATATCATTCAAATATATTATAAAATAGAATGGCCCCAAAACACTACCCTGAGGAACTCCAAAACGTACAGAAATGGTTTCGGAGAAGGACCAATCTTAGTCATTTGACCTCTGTCACTCAAGTAACTAATTAACCATCTCAGGACAGTGCCTCCGATTCCACAATGATTTAATTTATCTATCAATATTCGTCTATCTGTTGTTTCAAATGCTCTTTCATCCAATCAGTTACTGTAATTTGAAGAGCAGTTTCACAAGAGTGACCTTTTCTGGAGCCCGATTGCTTAGCCATGAGAAGATTATTGGTTTCAAAATATTCAACAATTTGTTTATGGGCACATGTTTCCAAAAGTTTTTCAAGCGGTGGCAAAGTATTTATAGGTCTAAAATCAGATGCTTCTATGGAATTAGGTACTTTAGGGATGGGCGTAACTGTGCTTACTTTTAATGCGTCCGGGAAGACGTTGATAAAATTCAAGATTACATGACCAATCGAGAGATTTGGAACTTAAAAAATTCGCCTGGGGGGGGTCATGACCCCCATGCCCCCCCCTGGATCCGCGCCTGATTGAGAAACTAAATGCTGGGTAACATTAAAGAAACGCAGTATATGTAATATTACGTGTTTGTTGCCTTCATTTAATTTTTAGTGTCAAAGAAATAAAAGTAGTAGTGAAGATACTAAGTTATACGAGACCTGTGAATTAAGTGATGAGACTGGCGACGTAGCGTTCGATCTGGCAATACTGGAGATGTTCGGAAGACAGGGGAACATGTGATCCGCCTTCAGTACAAGTTTGAATTTGCTCGAGTTATTTGGTTGACTGTAGCAATTTTTTTTGGCCAAACAGTGTTTTCTATTGTGTTCCAAAAATGAGTGACATTAATTTAAAGCCCCAGTGTGCTATCAGGTTTTGTTTCAGACTTGAGCACAGTACAACAGAAACACTTGTTGCTTTCATGTGACTTTTCTCTATCTGAAGATGAAGAATCACCTCATGGGAACCCATTTTGGGACAGAGGAAAATATTCAAATGACTGTAACCAACCAGCTGAAGGCTAATCCAGTATCGGAGATCCAGCACTGCTATGTGAAAGAACGGAGCTGTGTGACTTCAGAAGGAAGTTATTTTTAATGGTGCCAGTATATAACTGTAATCATTTTTAAATAAAAAATCAGTCTCTTAATTTACAGACCTCGTATAAAATGTTATAATCACTCAATACCACCGGTAGTGCTCGTATACACACATCGTAGACAAAAAATAAAATAAAAGAATACCGCTTTATGCGGGGCGCTATAATAATAAAGACTAAGCAAGAAGCATCAAACTTTAATGATTATCAGCATAGTTGGACAACTTTCCAAGCGTTTACTTCCAAAATAACTTCGAAAATAAATATCGCGAAGTGAATTGTGTTTTAGCTGCTCGAAAGTTTCGCCTTTTCCTTCTAGCGAAGCGCTGCTGAAAACTAGGTGGTGGTGTTTAGCAGCTGCAGGACTGGCAAGCTGAAAAAATAAAACTGTACAAATATTTGCAAAGAATTCCTATGTGTAACTATAGCGGGATATCTACACTCCTTTATTGGACGATACTTGTAAATATGGAAAATAATTGAATCGGCCAGTCTCATAAACTGAATTTTTCAGTAGACTGTCTTAGTGACAAATAAACCAGTTTTAAGGTTCTTTTTTGGGGTTAATGTAGTATTTGATTTTCACAAGATTAGAATTCCGAATGAACTGCATTGTTTAATAATACAAGCAATAACACTGAGAGCCGGAAAAACTGTTACGTTTTATATGGAAATAGGGTTAGTAGTATATAGCTTAAGAAAATGGATCATATTATTCATATATTCCATTGCTTATTAGAGGAAATTGAACTAAGTTATTTACTTATTGAGATATTATATAAAACAGTATTAAAATAAACATCAGATTTATTATTTAAGCACCCAATTTGCTCTTCTAAGAAGCGGATTTTGGGATTGGAGATACGCAGGTTTTTTCGAAAAAGGCTGCGTACAGGGTGACCAACTAAGAATATGCGAGGTACTTGAAGCGAAAACAGCTGTTACTAAAATACCCAAGAGAAAAATCTGGAAAATATTTTCAAGCTTCTGAAATGACCTCTGGGAGGCGTAACTGCAATCTTGAATCTAAAAGAGTGATGTTTCTGTGAATTCCACTGGATTAACCTAAAAAAATAGCTGATCTTTAAATTCGAGGATCTGCACCTTTTCTATTTGACAATTTTTGCTGTATGCTCTAAAAATAAATTGGTGGAAATATTCAAAACTTTCCGTAAAAAACACCCTGCATCTTCGAAACGCCTCAGCCGATTTTAACAATCTTGGGCCAGTTAAAAGGAGCAGTTCTTGGGCTACAAATGTTTCAGTATTTGAAGTTTTGTTAGTTTTACATGTGGCCGCTAGAGGTCTTTTTTCGACAGTCGGACAGGAATGGTTATTTTTCTCAAAAAAGAGTAAATGCATTGGTATGATTTTTTTCATGAGTAAGTAGCTACATGATGCTTAAACAAAGTTGCGAAAACCGCATCTCGATAAATTTAGGCTAAAGAAGATTTTATAGAAAAATCCCTTAAATTTGTATTTTTCCAAACTAATTATTCTGGAATTCAATTTAAATTATCGTAATATAATATCCCTTTTTGAAAATAATACAAAATATTGCTAAAAGGTAAGTAAGTAATGCTAATAGCAAAAGGGATATTTTTTGTCATCAAGCCAGCTTGTGGAGATGCGGGGCGCGGAAACAATGAGGATCTAGCATCTTCAAGTCGGTTAAGTTATAGTACAGCCAGATTATGTAAACCTGTACAAATGCCTTTACAGAAACAATGCGATTTATGTTAGATGCATAGCATAACAGAACCACTCACTTACCTAATCAACAAATGCTTTGAATCTGGCATATATCTCTCAATTTTAAAAAAATATAATAAAATACCGATACATAAATCAGGAACAAAAACAGATGTTAACAACTATAGACCAATATCAATAATATCCAGTGTAGCAAAGGTTTTTGAAAAAGTTTTATCTACTAGAATGATTCGATACCTCACAAAATTCAAAATTTTGAGTGGAAGTCAATATGGATTTACAGAAGGGAAGGCTACATCGGACGCAATAGCTAAAATTGTAAATCAAATACATCAAAATATTGATAACAAAATCCCTTCAATCTGCATTTTTGTTGATTCAAAGAAAGCTTTCAATACAGTTAATCACAAATTATTATTAGAAGTATTGGAGAGAATTGGTTTCAGAGGAAATGATCGAAAATTATCTGTCAAATCGCCCACAATATGTCCAGATATCAGGACCGTTTAGGAAAGAAATGTATATTAGGTGTGGTGCCCACAAAGAACTGTCTTAGGACCACTTTTATTCAATATTTAAATGGTATTTTTCAAATTAATTGTGATGGCAAAATAACCAGTTTTGCAGATGATACTGCAATATTATATGAAGGCACTGACGGGTCTGATCCGAAAAATATAATTGAAAATGATTTTATCAAAATTATTCGGTGGTTCAATAGTAAAAAATTAAACATTAACTATTTTAAAACACATTTTTTACCATTTGGATCTTATGCTAGACATCTGCCAAATTACACAAATGCTCCTTCAACATTAATGATCAAAAAATGCAAATTAATAGAGTGCCCAACATAAAATACCTTGGAGTGGTCTTGGATCCTCACTTACATTGGGACATCCATGTCAATTATATTTTAAAGAAAAACCATGGACTGAATGGGCCTCATCTCACATATGGTATATTAGCATGGGGAGCTACATGCTTCTCACATATCTATAATTTAGATGCTTGTCAAAAAAGTATTCTAAAAATGATGTTTAAAAAACCGAAACTTTATCCCACTGACAAATTATACGCAGATGTTCGAATGTATGATATAAGACAGCTTTATTTCTTACTTTCTTACACAGTAGCACTCACTACCATAAACACCGACCAAAAAATTAAGCATAATCACTCCACAAGGTACAAAATTCGTGACACAGTAGTTCCTCAGCCGCATAACATTTAAAAAAGTGGCTACATTCTATATCCAGGTCTGAAATTCATAAACTCATAAATACGAACATCAAGTAAATACATAATTTACTGTGGCTAACTTTTGTCCCTTTCTGTCATTTGCATTCTACAGTTGCAACTTAAAATTATTGGTCCATGTACAGGCAATGCCTTCTATTGGGCCTGTTCTGATTTTCTATTTATTTACTCATGTTGTTTGTTCTCTTTGTACATTGAGTGAATAGATATTATTATTATCATATGGAACTCTTAGTGCTTCTTACGTTATTGCACATTGCTCAAGTGTATACTTAATACAGATAAGCCAGCTTTTATCATTATTTAGAACCTGTATCTCATAATCGCCATACTATAGGCTTGTCGGTACCAAAAAGAAGCAGACAAAAATGTAAACAGACACTGTAAGTTTGTCGTGAACAAGTTTAAACTTCATTTTCAAGACCAAATTTCCACTTTTTATATAGCCCCGAAAATATAGATCAACAAAGTGCAATATCTCCATTATATTTTCAAACATATTTGGGATACAGAGTTATGTATATCGAACCGCATGTTTGGTCGGTGTATAAACATAAATGCATTCTAGCTATAGAAAATAAAGACATGAGCTTTAATATTGTTTTACCAGCATGTTGGAAAAATATGGTGTATTTGTTTTATCAGAAATTCCCATCAATATATTGATACATAAAACACAAGCTGTAGCATTTCACATAATGCAAATGCAGAACGCAGCGATATACAGTGTGTCCCACGAAGAGCTAAAATTGACGAAAGCAATTCAACTAAAACATTTTTAAAATACTGGCACTTATACAGGCTGATATGTAACCTACTGGTTTGTATCTTGAATATTTTGCGCAAAATTGGAAAATTGAATAATATACAGGGTGTTTCAGTTTATTGTTGCATAACTTTAAGATTCGATAAAACTTTTAAAATTGATGCATAAAATCTATATAAACATGGGTCGAAAAATGCGTGGCTTCCGAAATACAGGGTGTTTAAGTTTACTTCATAAAATAGTTTTTTTCAAATATTTCGAACAATATTTGATGTATAACAGTGAAAATTTTTATACAAGGGTTTTTTGGTACGACAAAACGAACCATGGGCATAGTCTTGTTGTAGCCGCTAGAGGGCGCTCTCTACTGAACCTGTAGTTTATTAAAATAACCTAAAAATTTTTTCTTAGTGCAATTTTTTGCTTTTTGAGTAAAAAAAACGGATTCTTCGCACTTTTCTGCTTAAAAAAGCTCTCTTGTGAGTTTTCGTTATAGTTAGCCGTTTTTGAGATATTGCCATTTTTAAGGTTCGATGCATTTTTAATTATTTATGGGAAAATAATATTTTTTTACATTTTCGATTTGGGCATTACAAGTAATTAAGATGATCGTTTAGATAGTGTTTTTAAACACAACAATAATCCCAAACTCCAAATAAACACAAAAAACAGAATATTAATTTGTTTAATTTTCCAATATTATTTTTAACAAATTAAATTAATTATTTACAACTAAAATGCTATTGGATAGTTAAGAAAAACATACAAAATCTAAAGTAATTGCTCGAAATGTAAACCCAATTGTTCAATACACAATTCACATCTACGAATGATCGAACGTGGTATAGCATTATTCAAATAAGGCCTTATTTCATCACATGCATTCCTGATTCTGTCTATTAGCATATCTCTTGTGGTTACGGGAGTCTGGTACACTTTTTCTTTTAGAGATCCCCACACAAAGAAATCTAATGGATTTAGGTCAGGGGATCGTGGAGGCCAGGCGACTGGTCCTCCACGGCCGATCCATCTTTCTGGATAATTTTCGTCCAGCCAGTTTCTAACTATTCTCGAATAATGAGCTGGACAACCATCAAGCTGGTACCAGGCCAATCTTCTTAAATCTAACATAACACCATTCCACATATTTGCATGTTCAGCCTTTAAAAATTTCAAGAAGGTCGCAACATTTAACCTTGCAGGCAAAAGGTAGGGTCCAAATAGTCGATTACGGTAGATACCAATCCACACGCTCACACTAAATTCATGCTGAAAATTTCTTTCCCGAACTGCATGCGGATTTTCATGCGACCAAATATGTTGATTATGAAAATTTACCACTAAACGTCGAGTGAAGCATGACTCATCGGTCCATAAAACCTTACTTAAAAACTCCCTATTATTATCAGTTCTATCAAGAATCCACTGACAAAATGTGATTCTTCATTCTCCGTCCCCTGGCTGAATCCTTGCACAGGTTGCAAATGGTAAGGACGTCTATGGTCATTTCTAAGAACACGGTGAACATGGCTTGCTGAAATTCCCAAGGCACCAGAAACTCTCCTAACACTTGAGGTCGGATCTTTATCAAACTCACGCAGAATCATACGGGTAAATCTGCGCTGACGAACATTTATGTTTTGATCCCTTCGGAGATTTCCAAAACCATTTTCAATTATTTGGCGATGCACTCTTACAAATACTGAGCGAGTTGGATGTCGTCTGTTTGGAAATCTTCGTGCGTATTCTAGGGCTGCTTCTGCTGTGTTTCCATTTACAAAGCCATACACAAAATGAATATCCGCTAACTCTTGATTGGAGAATAAAAATGGCATTTTTATAAAACTTACAAAAAAAAAACAGGTAAAAGAAACTAAATTTCGTGCATTTACAATTGCAAAAAACGTTTCAGGTTTCAACAGACAACAAAACTAACTGTCAACTAATTGACGTTTAACCTTATTCTGCTTTCAATTTCAAAAATATTTGCAGTCACAGCCTACTTTTAAGAATTATCGAGATACTGACTTTTTAACGTTATTTTATCATAAGTAATTAAAAATGCATTGAACCTTAAAAATCGAAATATCTCAAAACGGCAAACTATAACGAAAATTCACAAGAGAGCTTTTTATGTTGAAAAGTGCGAAGAATCAGTTTTTTTATTCAAAAAGCAAAAATTTATATAAGAAAATTTTTTCGGTCATTTTAGTACACTACAGGTACAGTAGAGAGCGCCCTCTAGCGGCTACAGTAAAACTATGCCCGTGGTTCGTTTTGTCGTACCAAAAAACCCTTGTATACCAATTTTCACTGTTATACATGAAATATTGATCGAAATATTTAAAAAAAAGGTATTTTAGAAAGTAAATTTAAACACCCTGTATTTCGTAAGCCACGCATTATTCGACCCATGTTTATATAGACTTTATGCATTAATTTTAAAAATTCTATCGAATGTTAAAGTTATGCAACAATAAACTGAAACACCCTGTATAGGGTGTAGCGTTTACAATAAGTAACTTGGTATAGCCGAAAATGCCATCATTTTGAAAGTATTTTAGCCGGGTTTCTTCTAAATGTCTAACGCCTACTTTCCGGCTATTCGATCCTGGCAGTTTTTCGTGGGACACCCTATATGATCCGAGGCAGTTATTTTTGTGGTACTCAATTCTCAATTGCGCCATGTAGTTTTCCATATTGTTTATGGCACACTAGACGCGGCTGCGTGGGAGGCATCGCTATTACCCAACCGATGAATTCGTAATAGATACAAAATCAACAAGTGGTTTTAATTTTCTATCAGTCGATACCGGAGAACGTAGATGCTAGGTGAGCTATCTATAATAGGAGGTAATGGACTTTGAAGTAGCTGGATGAGGCATCATGCATGCTATTTTACTGGCATAACAAGCGATTGAGTGAATGTCGTTTATCTAAACATTTTATTTAATTCACAGCATGTTGGAACCTATCTTTTCAGAGACACCTAAGTTTGACATAGCACAAGTTAATTTGCGGTAAAACAACACCGAAACCGTAAGAAAGTTTAGGTAAAGTACTCGCTATTTATTTGGTACATTCCAAGTACCTTTTTTGTTTGTAATTACTGCCTGAAGTTGTCACAGTTCGATTAAAGAACACACGCTTGCTTACTTCTTCTAATTTGGTCTTCTACTGTGTCCACCCGGATGGCTTTGCACGATATAGACAAACCTGCGTAGCTCTGATGGAAATATCGAGGACGAAAACGACGTTCCCAATACTAGAATACACTCGCGGAGTATCAATACGATTCTGGAGATGCTCACAGTAAACTAACATCAAATTGACAACTACGTTATTGCTGTAGGAAGGCGACCCCATCAAATAAACATTTATTGGATAAAAATATCAAAGGAGGGATTTCTGTTGAGACTGAATATACGTATATTCCCATAACTTCTCTCATGAGAATTTTGGTTCTATAAATGAAAAACACAACGACCGCGTAAGAGCAAGTAACGGGTGATTTTTTAAGAGGTATAGGATTTGATTTTCAAAAAAAAACACAAAAAATTTGAAAAAACGATTGACTCTTTATTTGAGTCGATAGAACGGTCGATATAATTTAATGTTTAAAGATTATTTTATGTAAATGTTGGCCGCGGCTCCGCTTTAGATGGCCCATGCGCAAGGTCCAATTTTGGCACACTCTCTCCAACATATCGGCCGGTATCTCACGAATAAATGCTTCAATATTGGCTTCCAGTGCGTCAATCGTTGCTGTAGACATTAGCCTTAACATGGCCCCACAAGAAATTGTCCAACGGCGTTAAATCAGACGATCTAGGCGGCCAATTGACGGGCCCCAAACGTGAGATAAACTGTTCACCGAACTCGCCTCTCAATAGGGCCATTGTTTCGTGTGCGGTGTGGCATGTGGCACCGTCTTCATGTCATCCAAGTCCAGCTCTTCCATTTTGGGCAAAAAAAAGTTTGTTCTCATCGCACTGTAGCGCTCGCCATTCACAGTTACGTTCCGGCCATTATCGTCTTTGAAGAAGTACGGCCCGATGATGCCACCGGCCCATAATCCACACCCAACAGTGATTTTTCCAGGATGCATTGGTAGCTTTTGCAATGCTTCTGGCTGGTCTTCACTCCAGATGCGGCAATTTTGCTTGTTAACGTGCCCATTCAACCAGAAATGAGCTTCGTCGCTGAACACAATTTTTCGATGAAAATGTGGATCTTCCTCCAACTTTGCCAGCACCCATTCACCAAATTGGAAACGTTGTGGGAGGTCGTGTGGCTTCAATTCTTGCACCAGCTGTATCTTATAAGGTTTTACACCCAAATTCTATCGCAGAATTTTCCACGTAGTGGAGTAACAGAAACCCAATTGCAGCGAACGGCGTCGAATCGACATTTCACGGTCATCACTAACACTGGCGGATACAGCCGCAATATTTTCTTCAGTCCTCACTCTATGTCTGCGTGTTGGTGGTTTAATGTCTAATAATGTAAACCGGGGTCAAAATTAAGTCACAAGCTTCCGAATAGCTCCCTCAGTAGGCCGATCAAATTGCCCATAAATTGGAAGCTGTGCTCGATGCACTCTCTTAACCGAGCATGAACTTTGATAGTAAAATTCAATAATTTGCAAGCGTTGTTCGTTCGTAAGTCGATTCATGGTGTAATTGTAGACCAAACTGAACAAGTTTGACAATGACACAAGACACGATTCACGTGTCATCTGTCAAAAACAGTGTTGCCAAATAGATACTAGCAAAAAAACCACCCATTATAAGAGAGAAAGGTTCAACAGGAGTTTTGGAGCTTACAGTCGAACAACTCATGCATCATACTTCCAGAGTTATAGTGTGTGCACTATTTTATTTGGAGCTATCACCCCTAATTTCTATTATAGGCGGTATACGCAAGAAACACGGGTACCTCGGCTTTCGCTATTTCTCCCAGTTGAATCCTATTTTCCAACAATGAACTACATCAATAATAGTTGAGTCAGCCTCCTTTCTAGGCCTCCTAGATCTTCACACCTTTCACCCATCTAACATTTATGGGATATTGGAAGAATGGTACCCTATTTCCTCCACAAACTTTGGTAGCTCTTCGGAAGCAAGTGCAGCTAGCTTGGAATAAGACATATCAAGAAGACATAACTCACCTCCTCAGAAACTCCAACGACTGGAATGTATACGGGGTGACCCAACACATTGTTGGAGGACTCCAACAAATTGCTTTAATTTTAAAATTAAATCACGACTTACTCTTACTCATGTCCAACTGTATATAAATCTTAACTCAAGCTATATAATTTTCACTGAGTTTCCTACTTTCTTTGTCAAAGGTTAGCTAGTAGACGAATTCTGTACAATCATCCCGTAGATAATTATTTGGTAGGTAACTAAGCAACCTATTATGTATGTTTCTGTTATCAAGTCACAATATATATATCCAGTGGAAATACTCGCGATAATCTTATAGAATTTGAACAGGAATTTCAGTATTCTAATCAAGCTTTGATGTTGCCTTCAAGGGAGGATCAATGGTATTGTCACATATACTTTACGTATCTACGTAGGGGAACAGACAACTTCGTACCATGGAAGCCTCATATTCTAGAAGCTTTGATAAACAATGTGTTTATTCACCGTGCTTTGCAATAAGACTCAGCTTATTTTTTGAACCGTTCAAGTTAGCAAAACCAATTCCAGGGTGATGACACTGAAAAGCGAATACTCTGTAATAAAAAGTTTTAAGACTGTGGCTGGGTACTAATTTGGTACATATTTATTTTAAATGGAATGGTGGGTCACGTGGCACCTCGGTTTGAAGATCCTTGTCCTTTTTGATTTGATGATCGGATTGGCGGGCTTTCAAATTGAGCTTTTTTGTACATTGAATCCATTACAAATCAGTATCCTATATCAATGTTGTTCCTTCGGAACCTTGGAATATTTGGGATATTCGATTGGAAAAAGTGAAAGATTCTAACCTCTTTTCAAATGAAACTTTTCACAGTTTATTTGAATAGATCCTTTCAAGGGAAGAATATTGATCGAAATAAGATACTGCAAAGCTGCTTAAACTTGTCCGACCACAGGAAGCCAACCAAGGCCAGCTGTTTCGTGCTTTTTGGCAACTCATCGGAATCGTCTAGGGTTTATCTCTGGGACAACGAATTTAAACATAGCAAATTTTCCTCTTTCAGGGTATGAGATCTATCAAAAAAGATCTTCATATGTTACCAGAATTGACCATTGCGAGGGGAGCAGCTAGATGGCGCTGAGCGCTGTCTTGCAATTCCTATATTTTTTAAGACTGCCAGACAACCACAAATCTTTTCCGCTAAGTTAAATGTCTTTGTTCTTAATAAGTCACAAGAAGAACAGCAATACATTCTTGCTCATACACATTTAATTCCTCGTAATTGGCCTTCAGGATTTATATAAAAGAAAGCACTACAATAGCATACATAGAGAAAGAATAGTTGGGTCACTGGCAAAAGACCTTCCTAGCAACACTGGTTAACGTATTCTACCTGAACGAAAATAAATATTAATGAGCAGGCATACTAACAATTATACTTCGTGATTTTGGAAGCTGACCAATACAAAACATTCTCTCTATCAAACAGCTAGAGTGGCAAAATTGGGAATAGTAGGACACTTCGCATGGATTCTACTCCGACTTTCTAAATGCTTGTCGTGATCTGAGCAAGCTCTTGCCTAAGAAACAAATTCCTAGTTAAGCATGATATGGAAATTTGATCTAGTATATCATTGCGACTATATTTATCGAATAAGTATACTAAGTGACATATAAATCCGAACACCCAGTTTAAATGGTTTTATTTTAATAAAAGTTGGTGAATGTATTTATCTTGTAAATAACAAGTAAAAAAAAATTTCAGCCTTATCAGTTGGACATTCCGGTTTCTATACTGCTTTTTTTTTATTCACTAACGCTCTAAAAATGAATATTTCAGCCGCAGTAAAGAATCAACGTTGGCTGATTTTGGTTCTTAACATCCTTTACAATCGGTTACGATGCCTAGAGTACGGAGACCTGTACGATTTCGTCAACTTAGTGAGTTTGATAGGGGCCGTATAGTGGGACTTCGGGAAGCTGGACTTTCTTTTCGGGCAATTGTAGTTAGAGTGCAAAGAAGTGTAGACACTGTGGTTAGGTGTTGTCAGGCATGGCTTCGAGAAGGCCGTACGCAAAGAGCAAGGGGCACTGGACGCCGCCATAAAACAACAGACCGTGAATATCGCCGCCTAAGATTATTGGCCTTAAGGGACCGTTTCTCCACTACCAGGTCCATTGCAAATGAATGGTTTGCAGAACACGGAAGACCTATTGGCATGCGAAGTGTTTACCGACGAATGAGAAGTTTTGGCTTGTTTTCATACCGGCCACACTGGGTCCTCCCTTTAACTCGAGAACACCGACGTAATCGCCTTGAGTGGTGCAGACAACGGTCACTCTGGGATCAGGAATGGAACAGTATTGTCTTTAGTGACGAGTCTCGATTTTGTTTAGGCATGCACGATGGTCGTGCCAGGGTTAGAAGGCGACGTGGTGAAAGGAGGAATCCACAGTTTTTTGTTGAAAGACATGTTCATCACACTGTTGGAGTTATGGTTTGGGGTGCTATAGCTTATGGTTCCAGGTCACCTTTAATCTTCATCAGAGGTAACATGAATGCGCAGCGTTATATCCACGAAGTTCTAGAACCCCATCTTTTACCCTATCTTGACACCCTGGCAGATCCAACTTTCCAACAAGATAATGCCCGACCACATGTTGCAAGAGTCACAATAGACTTCTTTCAACATAATGATGTCACACTGTTACCATGGCCACCAAAATCTCCCGACTTATCCCCAATTGAGCACGTGTGGGATATGATGGGTAGGAGATTGCTCAATTTGCAACGTCCTCCTTAGACTCTAGAAGCACTTCGAGAGGAGTTGGTGGTTGCCTGGAATGAGATACCACAGGAGGACATTGACCACCTTATCAGAAGCATGCCTAGGCGCGTTGGAGGATGCGTAGCACATCATGGTGCATCCACACATTATTAAAGGTCAAAGGGCTTTAAAGCAGTGCAATCATTTTGAAATTTTTACCATTTACTTATTATGCTTCATTAAGTACTTATACAAAATTTTATTAAAATAAAACCATTTAAACTGGGTGTTCGGATTTATATGTCACTTAGTATATATTTGGAAATATTTTAATTTCCTCCATAGAATCTCGTGCCACTAAATTGAGAGTGTAAAACTGCTACTCATAACGCGGGAGTTCCTTTATTAAGAACTATTAGATTCAAAATTAGAGGAGATCTAAATCTTAGTTCGGTTTAGTCAAAGTTTCGTTTGGCCCTCATCAGTATCCACCAAAAAATTTGGTTTGTCTCCAATATTTTGATTTTTCAATGTTGTTGCTAGGCATACAATTCAGTCCTTTAGAGTGCTGAGTGCTAAAACAGGAAGTGAAATGTAATAAATGAAAATTATCTCTCAACTGTCCAGATATAAGCCCAATATTGATACATGTCCCTTCGCAACGCCGATGACTATAATATACCGTGTCCAGTGGGAAAGTTCACTTTTTGATTTAAGAAAAAAATACAAACTTAATGAAAAGAAAATATTTATTACTATCAACATATTCATAAATTCGGCGCGCGAATTCCGTTGAAACCATGTGTTTCTGTTAAAGCGACGTTCTGTTCTTACAATAAGTGCAAAAAAGTATCAATCATGTCCTTGTATCGCTCGGAATCAACTGTCAATGCACGTTTTCAACTTCCATGAAGTACGGCTCAATAATACCGCTAGAGGATATGGCACACCAAACAGTGACCTTTGGTCTATGTGGCTGTGTTGATGTTTCTCTTTTGGGTTCGTTGGTGGCCAATATCTACAATATTGCTTATTCACATAACCGTCTAAGTGAGATTGGGCCTCGTCACTGGAACCAACGTTCTCGAGTCTGCGCTGCGTAGCAACAAAATTCAACATCCGCTTAGTTCAGGATTTCCGTAATACCTAAACTGAATCCAAATTCAAGATGAGATGTAAATAATAACCGTTGGCGCGTGATCTCTCGGTAACAGGTGGGGACAACGCATTTTATTGGTCAATTCGCCATTAAATTTCAAGCGGTCGCCTGGCGGAATAATGCGCGAGGCAGGGGCAGGGCAGGCAGAGTTGCACTCAGGCCACCGTCCGTCGCGTATATCACTGCGTGCTCGTGTTTTCGTATTCATCTTGCTTGGTTGTTGCTGTTGTTAATGTTAAATGTATTTGAGTAATTTGTTAAGTTTCTGTTTCTGTTAAATACTGTTATCTTTGTTTTACAACACGGTCGTGGTAGTCCATCATTCGGAGGTAGCCCTGAATGCGGCCCTGTATGCCGTCCTTGCTTTTGGCAACCACGCATCCATTCTATTTTGGGTGCAAATACACTATAATCACTTTCCTTTAAGGCATGGATTGGATGAAAACCCATTTTTTTCTCCATTATGCCATGCAGTGTCGACCTAGGGATACCCAAAGCAGCGAAATGGTTCCGTACAGAACGCCGAGGATTTGCAATGACCGAATCACTAACTCTACGCACATTTTTTTCGGTTGATACAGTAGGTGTGGGGCAGCTGCATATGAATCACCAATCTCAAATTAAGGCTCGATAGCAAAAGCACGTTGCGCTCCGGTCCAACGTTCCATTGTGGCTATTTAACCCGCACGCCGAACGCTTCGATCACTACTTCCTCGCGTATACGGTTGCTGCGTAATTCAAATTTGAAATGTGAACTTTCCCACTAGACACCCTGTATAAATAAATAGTGTTTATTTTCATTGGACTACAACGTAGTATAGGAATATAGCCAAAAAATAGACATACATTGTATAAAACAAACAAGACAGCATGTCACAATAGGTACAAACTATAATAGTCAAGACATCTAGAAATGATGATTGAAATATTCCTCCAATAAGTAAAAAGGGTTTTCAGCAAATATCTATTTTACAACTTTTATAAAAACCGCCACCGTTCTCCGTATCTCTTTTGTACAGTTTAATGAGCCCTTTTGAAGTGAGAGCAAGTTTCAAATTGAGGTTCGGACGTAAGGTGTACATAGTGATGTAACCCTCTGAACAAAATTATTAATATTTTTCTTCGCATGAACAATGTAATTGAAAGTATACATAGTAAAAAATTGCCATGATATTGTGATCCTTGAACAGTGTATGGATGAATGTGCCTTATCTTTGAGAAATATGATTCTCAAGATTTTTCTATGAGTTAAGAATATTTGATTAGCTATGGTACAGTTACCCCAGCATATAATGCAGTAGTTCAATTGAATTCAATTCAATTTATTTTCCATAGACAGACAACACTGTATAGGAATTGTTAATACGATAAATACTAAGACTAAAAATAAGGGTAATTAATTAAGCCTACTGTTGGAAAATACAAAAACTCAGACAGGCTGTAAAAACTTTCTCCAGCAGGTAACGTTTCAATTCTTTCTTGAAGGATTTCATACTGTTGTTTACTCTTATATAATTGGGCAAATGGAACTAGCAATGATTGTTTTGTCTTGTATTTATAGCGTGTGTACTACCTACTAGTGGACATCTGTTTTTTTAGTCAAACATGTATAGGCATAACTGTAAAATATATAGGCACGTAAGAGTTAAAAACTGCTTAAAAATGACTTTCGGCCATATCGTCAGTCGTTCCTACAATTGTAGGACGCCTTTATGGCCTCCTTGATTGTCTCATGCTTTTGATTTATATCATTATCAGCCTGAAATTTCCTACAATCCAAAAAGAAACTTAACTTCACAACAGAAGAGCACTGACGCTGACACGGAACGGGTGAAATCTAGAAAATTCTGAAGGAGAGCAAAGACTATGACAATCAAGGAGGCCATAAAGGCGTCCTACAATTGTAGGAACGACTGACGATTCGCCCCTGAGTGTTATTGTTACCTGCAATACTTCTAACAATATTATTCTGGCCAATGAAAACATTCCAAGCATGGGTAGAACTACCCCATAAGCAATTTCCGTAACGGAGTCGAGGTTCAACCTGGGCGTAATAAACTGAGATTATTTGAGGTGCATTTCACATGAAAATATGCGAATTTAATTTGTTAGTAACCTTCTATGATAAAGTGTCTTCAACGTGCAGACCCAAAAATCTGACTGAATTGCACTGGTTCGTTTGTAGTGTTGAGTGAAGAGTGCACGGAGCCATATAACATACATCGAAAAAAACATTGGCTCTTGTTCAGTTTAAACTGCTTTTTGCAATCCATATAAACCTCCACCTTAGTCTGTAGCACTAATATTTTGAGGAACACGTGCACTTTCATAATGTTTTCGCAGAAAATTAAGAGTTCAATATAAAATATCACGAACTGTCAAACAGGCGCCTTTAGCTCGATCGATTTCACTGGTCAACAAAATTTTAACTTTGTCGTACCACACGGACTTTTTTGATATTTTTTACTTTAATTGGTGATTGTAAGAAAAAATAAACAGTTAAAAAAATTTTCTAGACAAGGATTTTATTCTATTGAGTAATTTAAAATATTAAGAAAAAACACAGATCTCGTAAATCAAAAGTTATTTTTTTTATAAATGACTTAATAATCTAAGATTTTCTTGAATATTTAGCTTCTGGTTGGTCCCATTTAATTGTCCAGCAGTAATCTGTTATCATATTTGGGCTCCATTTGCCCTGGTACCGCTTTTCCATATTAGAGATGTCCTGATGGAACCTCTCACCGTGCTCGTCGCTGACAGCCCCTAAATTGTCAGGAAAAAAATCCAGGTGCGAGTCTAAAAAATGGATCTTAAGTGACATGTTGCAACCCAATGCTTGATATGACAATAATAGCTCGCTAACCAACTCTCTGTAGCTGTCACTCTTGTGGTTATCCAAAAAATTTGTAACAACATTTTTAAAAGCCTTCCATGCAGATGTTTCTAAATCGCTTAATTTTTCTTCAAATCTTGAATCTTTTATTAACTCCCTAATTTGAGGGCCAACAAAAATACCCTCTTTCATCTTTGCATCACTTATTTTAGGGAATTTTTCTTTTAGATACAAAAATCCACTCCCATTGCGATCCATTGCCTTTACAAATTTTTTTATTAATCCTAATTTGACATGCAATGGTCGTAGAAGCACATTATTTGGCTGTACAAGGGGTGAGTACTTTACGTTTTTTTGTCCATGAACTAACGATGCACGCGTAGGCCATGTTTTTTTTATATAGTGATTAGTTCTGTCTCGGCTATCCCATTCACATAAAAAGCAGCAAAACTTTGTGTAACCCAGCTGAAGTCCAAGTAATAGTGCAACAACTTTAAGATCACCGCAGATTTTGAAGGAATATGTACTGTAATTTATTTTTTTAAGTAAAAGTTTCATATTTTCATAGGTTTCTTTCTATTTGCAGCATGGGCCAGAGGTACAGACGGAAGCTTATTTCCATTATGCAATAACACTGCTTTTAGACTTGCTTTCGAAGAATCAATGAATAAACGCCACTGAGAGTGATCAAAATCTATGTCCAACATTTTCATAATCTCATTTATGTTATTGCAAAACACCAAATCTCCATCCTGAGAAAAATACGTGCTGAAGTGTTTATCACGGTTTCGAAAATAGCTAACTTTTGTATTATGATGTAGCAAATTCCATTCTTTTAGACGTGATCCTAATAGTTCTGACTACTTTTTTGACAAATTTAAATCCCGAACCAAATCATTTAGGTCTCCTTGAGTTATCAAATGTGGCTCGTTTACAATTCCTTTTAACTCAGTCATCGTCCTCGTCAACACATTCACCTGAAGTGGACGGTTGTGAATTGTTCTCAACAGACGTAGTTGCAACTGGTATTAGTTCTGGCAATTTTTTACAATGAGAGACTGGTCTTATAGCCGAAGATAAGTTAGGGTAAATAACTGTGGTTTTTTTCTTGTAATTTATACCTTTTATGTCTGTGAGACAAGAATAGCAATCTGAAACGTGATCTCGCTATTCAGTCCATATCATGGGTACAGCACACGGCATAGGTCGTGCACCTTTCTTCCAGTCAGTTAAATTTTTCACACACGTTATGCAACAGACATGAGGGGCCCAGGATTTGTCTTGATGGGCGACAGAAAAACCAAAACATTGGTGATAACACTCCAACACAAGATTCGTAAAATTTCGTCGTTGTTTTGTGAATGTTAGTTCTCCGCAGACATAACAAAAAGTGTTAGGATCATTATTACACTTCCTCGACATATTCACAGGGTTAATAAATCACAAAAAAGTGTTCAAATTCAACAACAAATATTTTTATAAGGATTTACTTGTAAGCGTTTCTGTTAATTTACTGCCGTAGTACTAGTTATGAGTATTACCGTATCACAACAAATATGAGGCTAATAGACATATGACAGCTGTCATGTAATAATGAGGGTAGACTGATAAAACAAAATTAGCTGTCAAAGTTCGTGTGGCAAAACCAGTGTTGACCAGTGTTTTTAGTATGAATTTGTATCCTGACTACTGACTACGCAATTTTGGTTAAAAATAAGTCGTAAACTTGCTTCTTCTACCCATTCTGAATTCGTGGTAGCACTCGACAACGCCTATAATTTGTTTTGGAATCGGAATCGAAACCATGGTTTTTAATAACTAAAAGGAACGATTTGCCCAGTTTTACTTCAGCTATCCCACGGTTGGAGGAACAGATAAAAAAAAAGGAACTATTTCGACCACTCAGTGGCCCTACTATTAGTATTCCATATACTTCAGAAACAATGTCGCTTCGCTGCTAATTAGTACACAACTCATTAAATGAAGAACAAACATTAACGTTACGACTACTGGACTAGATATACGACAAGGGATTGAAAGGATGAAAGGGATCACGTGATAGTGGGAGTTGCTGTTTTGTTCCGCGTAAGCTCAGTGGCGGAGCCTCGGCAGGGTTCAACAACCAAAACTAGTTGAGTTATTTAATAGTATTCTACACCTGTTAATAACGTTAAAAACTGTCGAATATCTTGTAATTAGGTTTAAATCAGAAGAGATGATTTGAGCAGAATATTTCCATACTTCCTTATGCCTACTAAAAACGCTAAATCCTTGAATTTTGGTTAGTTGAAAAATGAATATTAGTTTACTATGCATCCTTATGTGCAATAATATCGTGTAATAAATCTGGAAACGTATACAGCCTGCTACTATTACTTGGTGTAAATATATCTAACTTCATTTCGAAGAAACTCGGCGAGTTTCACGACGTATAAAATTTTATGTTGTTGGGAGCATGTTGGGCGTATTCATATGATACTATTTCATCTCTCTAACCAGTTTTATGGAATATAAACAGTCTCAAGACCACACAAGGTTTTATCTATTTATTTAAAAATAATTGATTGTTGACAATATAATCACCACTGTTATGTACTGATTTTCACCAGCGATTTAGCAAAGGGTGTATGGTATTGCTGTAAAACTCCGCCAGTTTGGATATGGAGCATATATGGGTTGGATACAGCGCCATCTTTGAGACACTAGCCGTTTCAAAGTAAAAAAAGCCGAAAAAAGTATGCAATATTCTACCAGCGGTTTCTAGAGCTTAAAATAGGAAGAAAAGTTGATATAAACATAGGTCGACAAACGTCCCCTAACGGCGCTACGGTCTTTTAAAGAGGCTTCCCTGAAGATGGTTTTTCCTTAATATTTCTGAAACGTGTTGAGATAAAGACATAGAATTTGGTATCCTAGCCTAGTTTGTTATGCTGGATTTAAAAATATTAACAATTTTAGACAGTTTTGTTTGAAAGCGTATGTAACAGGAACGGACTCAGGTTATTTTAGCCCCAAAATTTTTGTATGATTCTATTTTTGAACTTGAATTTTAGAATTTGAAAATTTAGGTTTTTTTACATAAAAAATGTACTCTTATTGAATATCGATAAATTGTGCCATTTTTGAATAAAATCAAACTAAAACATTTGTCACATGATAGGAAATGTACTGCGAATTTAAATGAATTGTTGATTATACATATAGTGTATTTGCACCCAAGATAGAATGGATGCGTGATTGCCAAAAGCAAGGGCGGCGTACAGGGCCGCATTCAGGGCTACCTCCGAATGATGGACTACCACCAACGTATTGTAAAACAAAATGACAGTATTTAACAGAAACAGAAACTTAACAAATTACTCAAATGCACTGAACAACAACAACAGCAACAACCAAGCAAGGTGAATACGAAAACACGAGCACACAGTGATACACGCGACGGACGGTGGCCTGAGTGCAACTCTGCCTGCCCTGCCCCTGCCCCGCGCATTATTCCGCCAGGCGGCCGCTTGAAATTTAATGGCGAATTGACCAATAAGAGGCGTTGTCCCCACCTATTACCGAGAGATCACGGGATAACTGTTATTATGTTTGAAAATAATCCGCAAATAAGCATACGAAATGTTTCAGAAATTATGGATATACCTCGATCAAAAGTGAGAAAAATGTATGAATAACTATTCGATAGTTATCCTAAAAATAATAATTTTAGATAGGAAGAATGACAAGAACGCAAGGATTACATCCTTATCATTTTAAACGGGTGCAGCATTTAACGGAGGCAGATTTTTTACCGCAAATCGAGTTTTGCCAGTGGATATTAGCAAATGACAACACTATTCCTAGAATATTATGGTCGGATGAGTCAATATTTACTAGGAATGGTGCTTTTAATTTCCATAACATGCATCACTGTTCAGATGAAAATCCAAAAGTTATGGGCAGGAGTAATTGGGGATCAAGTAATTGGGCCTATTGTACTTCCCAATCGTCTTAATTCACAGGTGTATCTGAACTTTCTTCAGAATGAGCTCATACCATTGGATGTGCGCCAGCAGTTTCAAGAAAATATGTTTTTTCTACATGATGGCGCCCCTGCACATTTTGGACGCAATGTTCGAAATTGGTTGAATGTCAATTTTCCAGACAGGTGGTTAGGCCGAGGAGGTCCTATAGCGTGGCCGCCACGTTCACCTGACCTACATCCATTGGATTTCTATTTTTGGGGGTCATTAAAAGACTTAGTTTACTCGACTGAAGTAAATACTCAAGAAGATTTACTTCAAAGAATCCATCAGGCTGCAAATGAAATAAGAAGAAAATTGCAATTTATTTGAACACTTATTGTAAAGCTAGTTTTAAGTATATCCAACTGTATGTCTTCTTTTTTAAACATATTTCAATTTCGTTCGTAGAACAAATTTATTTCTTTTGTTTTTGCCCAAGTGTTAGCTATGTTGCATTAGAAATATGTATTTACGTAATATTTACCAATTATTAAATCAGTTTTTTCGTTGCCATGGCTAATTATTCAACAATTCATTTAAATTCGCAGTACATTTCCTATCATGTGACAAATTTTTTAGTTTGATTTTATTAAAAAATGGCACAGTTTATCGATATTCAATAAGAGTACCTGTTTAATGTAGAAAACCCTAGATTTTCAAATTCTAAAATTGAATTTCAAAAATAGAATCACACAAAAATTTTGGGGATAAAATATTTTTAAATCCAGCATAAAAAACTAGGCTAGAATACCAAATTTTATGTCTTTATCTCAACACGTTTCGGAAATATTAAGGAAAAACCATCTTCAGGGGAGCCCTTTTAAAAGACCGTAGCGCCCTTAGGGGACGTTTGTCGACCTATGTTTATATCAACTTTTCTTAGTATTTTAAGCTCTAGAAACCGCTGGTAAAATATTGCACACTTTTTTCGGGACACCCTGTATATGAAGTCGCCTAGTCTAACATACTTTCAAACCGAACTACTCAAGATATGTGGGACACTTTATCAACAACATCGTGCCGAAAATATTATTTATGTCATGCTTCTAAGTCACACCATCTCCAAAGTGCTTGGATCTTGTGGAAAACTTTCAAAAGAAGCCAGATTCCGTGACTCATCGTACCTTTTTCAACTGTCCCTCTAGACTTGTGGAATGCAGGACTTACTTAACATATGAAAAGTAAGAAGTTCATTATCCATGTTCTGTATACTGTTTTCTTATTTTGTGTATGCGTTGACAGTATGTTATACTCTACTCATCTCTGCATTGTTAAATGATAATACATGGAGAAATAGCTGTGAAAAATCATCGACTGATCGAGGACTGTTCTCTAACAGACACTCTCTGGACCCTTTCGCACCGGCGACGGCGGACTAGCTCTGTTCTACCGCTACGTCAATGGGCTTTACTCCTCACAGCTCTCATCGATAAAGCCGCCGCGCGATGTGCCTGCCAGACAGACCCTCTTGACTTCCAATTCCCGTGTCGAACATCATACATTCTGAACTGGCGGATACGACCGCTCCTGTGTCCCCAATCTACAAGAGCAGGCTTTTCCTAGTTCTACTAACTTTAGACAGTTTAAAAGTTGGATTAACAAAGTTTCTTTGGGGTCCTCTTAGCAGCCGCGGTATCCGGGCATTTAGGCTTGTCTGTGCGGCTGCTTCGGTGTAGAAAAGAATAAATAAATGAATCTCTCTTCGACATACGCCACTGGAAATCGAAGTACGTTCGGGTGCACTCTTGAATCGCTCCCCATGCCTGTCTGTTTTTACATTTGCTGTGATGTTGTTCATTGGAAGCTGGTAAATAATACAGACCTCCACTGATTTCCGCCCGTTGTTCTGACAGCTCACGTTGAAACGCGGTTGGTATGAGGTAGGCTCAATTCAATTATGAGGTTGTTGACGTGCAGTTCAACTTGTCAAAAAGTGGATCACTGTACTTCGGCGATCAATAAACAGAAACCACACATAAATTTAAATAGAAAGCTTAAATAATGCGTGAAGGTCAACAGGCTGGTACGATTGCTCTTGTTATTAGGGAGACAAAATTGTGGAAAAATCTTCCGTATAGGTTCTTCGTAGTGGTTAGAATCTGAGGCAGATCTAAAACTCAATCAACACGATATCTTTATAGAAGTCGCGATAACTCGGCCTTTAAGTTTCAAAGACAATGGGGTCCTATTACCAAAAAAGTTCTATTTGCAGATTGGAATATATGCCACAAGATACTGAATATGCGCATTGATAGTATTTTACTACTGTTGCAAATTGCAAAAATATTTTTACTGCTTGAATCCCGTGTGATTCAACGTGAAAATAAGGTAAAGAACGACGCCCTTTCATGTTTCTATTGATAACATAAATTGTGTTCAAAATAGGGTATTTATAGCTTAACACAGAATTTAATATATACCAGCTGTGTATGCAAAATAAGTTGTTGAAACCTGTCATACTTCTGCCACCAAAGAATTGTAATGTTTTAAAGCGCAGTAAAAAATCCGAATTTAACTACATTCCTTCCAAAAACAAAAAACAATTTGTAGCATTTCACAGAATTTGGATATGCTGAAACTGTTGGAAGTGATATAAGTATACTAAGTGACATATAAATCCGAACACCCAGTTTAAATGGTTTTATTTTAATAAAATTTTGTATAATTACTTAATGAAGCATAGTAACTAAATGATAAAAATTTCAAAATGATTGCACTGCTTTAAAGCCCTTTGACCTTTAATAATATGTGGATGCACCCTGATGTGCTACGCATTCTCCAACGCGCCTAGGCATGCTTCTGATCAGGTGGTCAATGTCCTCCTGTGGTATCTCATTCCACGCAACCACCAACTCCTCTCGAAGTGCTTCTAGAGTCTGAGGAGGACGTTGCAAATTGAGCAATCTCCTACCCATCATATCCCACACGTGCTCAATTGGGGATAAGTCGGGAGATCTTGGTGGCCATGGTAACAATGTGACATCATTATGTTGAAAGAAGTCTATTGTGACTCTTGCAACATATGGTCGGGCATTATCTTGTTGAAAAGTTGGATCTGCCAGGGTGTCAAGATAGGGTAAAAGATGGGGTTCTAGAACTTCGTGGATATTTATAACGCTGCGCGTTCATGTTACCTCTGACGAAGATTAAAGGTGACCTGGAACCATAAGCTATAGCACCCCAAACCATAACTCCAACAGTGTGATGAACATGTCTTTCAACAAAAAACTGTGGATTCCTCCTTTCACCACATCGCCTTCTAACCCTGGCACGACCATCGTGCATGCCTAAACAAAATCGAGACTCGTCACTAAAGACAATACTGTTCCATTCCTGATCCCAGAGTGACCGTTGTCTGCACCACTCAAGGCGATTACGTCGGTGTTCTCGAGTTAAAGGGAGGACCCAGTGTGGCCGGTATGAAAACAAGCCAAAACGTCTCATTCGTCGGTAAACACTTCGCATGCCAATAGGTCTTCCGTGTTCTGCAAACCATTCATTTGCAATGGACCTGGTAGTGGAGAAACGGTCCCTTAAGGCCAATAATCTTAGGCGGCGATCTTCACGGTCTGTTGTTCTACGGCGGCGTCCAGTGCCCCTTGCTCGTTGCGTACGGCCTTCTTGAAGCCATGCCTGACAACACCTAACCACAGTGTCTACACTTCTTTGCACTCTAACTGCAATTGCCCGAAAAGAAAGTCCAGCTTCCCGAAGTCCCACTATACGGCCCCTATCAAACTCACAAGTTGACGAAATCGTACAGGTCGCCGTACTCTAGGCATCGTAACCGATCGTAAAGGATGTCAAGAACCAAAATCCGCCAACGTTGATTCTTTACTGCGGCTGAAATATTCATTTTTAGAGCGTTAGTGAATTAAAAAAAAAGCAGTATAAAAACCGGAATGTCCAACTGATAAGGCTGAAAATGTTTTCACTTGTTCTTTACTGTAAGATAAATACATTCACCAACTTTTATTAAAATAAAACCATTTAAACTGGGTGCTCGGATTTATATGTCACTTAGTATAGTTTTACACAGGGCTTAATATGTACCAGCTGTATATGCAAAATAAGTTGTTGAAATCTGTCATACTCCTGCCATAAAAAAATGTACTCTTTTTAAAGCGCAGTGAAAAATTCGATATATTTATTTAACTGCATTCCTTCCAAAAACAAAAAATAATTTGGAGCATTTCACATAATTTGGATATGCTGAAACTGTTGGAAGTGATATATTGATAGATAGGTGTGTAGTGAAGTTTGAAATTCAGTTGAAACCAGTTTATTCTAGACACACTAATGCCCAGGGCGTTATCCATTACTCCCAGAGTGAGAAATGTGTAACGGATGCGAACCCAGTAGGTAGATAGTTTTAGTTCCCTATACGACTATATCATAAAAATAAATTTAATAATCTGGGTGCTTCGATATAAAGTCTTCTTCACACCGCTTTATGGAGGTGTGGACAATTGAAAGGTCAATTACAAAAAATATATGAAACAACTAGCCAAAAACTGTAAGCTGCTGCTGATAAACTTAATGAGGGGGCTGAATTTCAAGCAATGTCCAATCTTGTATACAGGGTGATAAGAAAATAGATGCGGAGACGGTGGGGGGTGATAGTACAAACCAATCTGAGTCGATTTTACTATAGGAACTACTGTCCGAAAATTAGCCGTTTTCGAATTATACTAATTTTTAAGATTTTATAAAATTAACGTCCTTTACACGTTAACCAAGTGATAAAACTTGAAAATTGGGTGTTTCATTTGATTTTTTCTAGTTTTACAATAAAAATATTCTAAAATACGAAAATTGCTACTCAATGTATTATTGACGTTATCTCATGCAGTAAGCTTCAAAATAGTTCGATTTTTGTTAAAAAAAAAACAGTTTACTAGAAAAAGTCGCATAAAAATTTTTCATACAAAATAATTAGAAAACATCTACGTTTCATTACCTTTCAAATGAGGTATAAAAATCACAAATCGAGTATGAATTGACAATAGATGACTATTATAAGAAGAGGAAGGAAAAAGCAATAAAAATATATACTACACTTACAAAATCATACCTCAATACAGGATAATTTGTTTGAAACTACATTTTTTCATTCTTATAATACATTTTCAATATGGCGCCCTCTATTTCTAATTCACACACGTGCTCTTCTTATGACAGCTGATTTTACTACCGCCGAATTCCTAAGAGAAGCTTGAATTTCTTGTGCTGTATTATCCTGTTTTTGAGGTCTTCTATTGTGGGTACAGGATTTTGATCGGGGTATACTAAAGTTTTCATGCGACCCGACACAAAAAGGTCCATAGGTGTGAGATCGGGACTGCGTGCTGGCCATGGGATTGGTCCGCCTCTACCGATCCATCGATTCGGAAACTGCTCATTTAACCAATTTCTAGCACTTAGTCTGAAATCTGCTGGGCACCAGTCATGCTGAAAAATGATTCTGTGTCTTGTGTGTAGGGGCACGTCTCCAAGTAATTCAAATAGAACGTTTCTTAAGAAATTTTCGTAGGCTTCTTCATTTAAGTTGTCGGGTAGGAAATGTGGTCCAACCAAACAGTTATTTATAATGCCCATCCAGACATTCAGACAAAATCGCCTTTGAGATCCTTTTGGTCTCTTCATTTGAGGATTTCTCACTGCACGTTCACGCCAATAGTTAGCGTTATGGTAATTTGTTATGCCGTCTTTATCAAATTTTGATTCGTCGGTCGATAGAATTTTCACACAATCAAGTTACACAGCAGCCAAGTCGTAAGGAATCACAGGGTACAGTCTACTACTAAATAAAACTTTGAAATTAACGAATCGAAATGGCAGTATTTTGCAACTCAGCCATAAAATAAAATTACAAACATGAATAAGAAATGTGTCGTAACATAATGAATACCATACATGTGATTTGTGAAAATTGCCTAATAATGTTTAAGTCTATATAAGTATACATGTTTAAATCTTAAGTCATTTAATATAAAATCATGATGTTCATATGATGTGATTCGAAAAATCATACAGTCAGTTTTATTCTTGTTGCATTTTTAAAATTGATCTCATTATCATCAGGTAGAGGAGGTGGATAGAATTTTTTCTTAAAATTTATTAGACTGTAATTGCGGAACTCGGTAGATTGCTGTAGTGTTTGGCCGCAATGTATGAAAGACTTTTCTTATACAGGGTGTTTCAGTTTATTGTTGCATCACTTTAAGTTTCGATAGAACATTTAAAATTAATGCATAAAGTCTATATAAACATGGGTCCTTTAAATTTACTTTCTAAAATAGTTTTTTTTAAATATTTCGAACAATATTTGATGTATAATACTGAAAATTGGTATACAAGGGTTTTTTGGTACGACAAAACGAACCATGGGCATAGTTTTACTGTAGCCGCTAGAGGGCGCTCTCTACTGTACCTGTAGTGTATTAAAATGACCGAAAAAATTTTCTTAGTGCAATTTTTTGCTTTTTGAATAAAAAACTGATTCTTCGCACTTTTTAACATAAAAAAGCTCTCTTGTGAATTTTCGTTAGCCGTTTTTGAGATATTTCGATTTTTAAGGTTCGATACATTTTTAATTAGTTATGATAAAATAACGTTAAAAAGTCAGTATCTCGATAATTTTTAGAAGTAGGTTGTGCCTGCAAATATTTTTGAAATTGAAGGCAGAATAAGGTCAAACGTCAATTAGTTGACAGCTAGTTTTGTTGTCTGTTGAAACCTGAAACGTTTTTTTGCAATTGTGAATGCACGAAATTTAGTTTCTTTTACCTGTTTTTTTTGTAAGTTTTATAAAAATGCCATTTTTATTCTCCAATCAAGAGTTAGCGGATATTCATTTTGTGTATGGCTTTGTAAATGGAACCGCAGCAGAAGCAGCCAGAGAATATGCACGAAGATTTCCAAACAGACGACATCCAACTCGCTCAGTATTTGTAAGAGTGCATCGAAATATAATTGAAAATGGTTTTGGAAATCTCCAAAGGGATCAAAACATAAATGTTCGTCAGTGCAGATTTACCCGTATGATTCTGCGTGAGTTTGATAGAAATCCGACCACAAGTGTTAGGAGAGTTTCTGGTGCCTTGGGAATTTCAGCAAGCCATGTTCACCGTGTTTTTAGAAATGACCATAGACGTCCTTACCATGTGCAACCTGTGCAAGGACTACAGCCAGGGGACAGAGAACGAAGAATCACATTTTGTCAGTGGATTCTTGATAGAACTGATAATAATAGGGAGTTTTTAAATAACGTTTTATGGACCGATGCGTCATGCTTCACTAGACGTGGAGTGGTAAATTTTCATAATAAACATATTTGGTCGCATGAAAATCCGCATACAGTTCGGGAAAGAAATGTTCAGCATGAATTTAGTGTGAACGTGTGGATTGGTATCTACCGTAATCGACTATTTGAACCCTACCTTTTGCCTGCAAGGTTAGATGCTGCGACCTTCTTGGAATTTTTAAAGGCTGAACATGCAAATATGTGGGATGATGTTATGTTAGATTTAAGAAGATTGGCCTGGTTCCAGCTTGATGGTTGTCCAGCTCATTATTCGATAATAGTTAGAAACTGGCTGGACGAAAATTATCCAGAAAGATGGATCGGCCGTTGAGGACCAGTCGCCTGGCCTCCACGATCCCCTGACCTGAATCCATTAGATTCCTTAGTGTGGGGATTTCTAAAAGAAAAAGTATACTAGACTCCCGTAACCACAAGAGATATGGTAATAGGCAGAATCAGGAATGCATGTGATGGAATAAGGCCTTATTTGAGTAATGCTATACCACGTTCGATCATTCGTAAATGTGAATTGTGTATTGAACAATTGGGTTTAAATTTCGAGCAACTACTTTAGATTTTGTATGTTTGTCCTAACTATCCAATAGTATTTTAGTTGTGAATAATTAATTTAATTTGTTAAAAATAATATTGGAAAATTAAACAAATTAATATTCTGTTTTTTTGTGTTTATTTGGAGTTAGGAATTATTGCTGTGCTTAAAAACACAATCTAAACGATCATCTTAATTACTTGTAATGCCCAAATCGAAAATGTAAAAAAAATATTGTTTTCCCATAAATAATTAAAAATGCATCGAACCTTAAAACTCGGAATATCTCAAAAACGGCTAACTATAACAAAAACTCACAAGAGAGCTTTTTTATGTTGAAAAGTGCGAAGAATCAGTTTTTTTGTTCAAAAAGCAAAAAATTGCGCTAAGACAAAATTTTCGGTCATTTTAAAACACTACAGGTACAGTAGAGAGCGCCCTCTAGCGGCTACAGTAAAACTATGTCCATGGTTCGTTTTGTCGTACCAAAAATCCTTGTGTACCAATTTTCACTGTTATAAATCAAATATTGTTCGAAATATTTAAAAAAACTATTTTAGAAAGTAAATTTAACCACCCTGTATTTCGGAAGCCACGCATTTTTCGACCCATGTTTATATAGACTTTATGCATTAAGTTCTATCGAATCTTAAAGTTATGCAACAATAAACTGAAACACCCTGTATAACGATGTTGAGTGGTGGGGTATAATTAGGGATTGACTATTTCTTGTTGCTAAGTTATTAACATTTTTGTAGCTTATTGAGAAGGTACTCTGGTTTCTTATTCATTAACGTCTTATGGACTAAAGATAGTGAATGATTGATACTAAGATTTTCTAAATTTAATTTAAACACGACCGATATGGTCGTATTTTATAATGCCAAGGCAATAACGGAAACAAGAATATTGGAGTCGCTGCAACTTGGTCTTATCACTTTGCAATAAAGTGGGTCCGTATACTGCGTCACAACAAGATATCCTTGAAATGATCAGTGAATCACAGAGCTGTAGTTTTAATTTACTATTTAGTAAATGTCTTTGAGGATATAGGTAATTATTGTTTGAGGATACCATAAGATTATGAATATAACTTCTTTATATGATGGTCAAATTTTAGTTCATTATCCAACCATAAACCCAGATTTTTGCTTGCAGATACAACTGGTAAAGGAATGTTGTTGGTATTGAGCCGATATAGATTTTCATTTTCTATTATGATTCGTTTCTGCTTTGGTCCAAAAATCATAACTTTTGATTTAGAAGCATTTAGTGTTAAATTCACTGGACAACAAATTTTAGGTTTTTAATTGTATCTTGTGGGAAAAGTGCACTTCTTTGTTAATTTTGGGGCGCTGAATCCAAAAATGACAATGAAATAAAAAAATTAGTTGCGGTTTAGAAAAAAACTTTTTATTTTTAAGGATATATTAAAAAAAGTAACAAGATTCATATACTTATAAGAATCATTATATGCGCTGTCTTTTTGCTGTTCTTTTATAGATCGTTTCTGGAGCATCTCTACCAAGAGTCCAACAGTAGTCTGCAAGCATGGAGGGATTCCACTTTCCCTGGTACCTTTTTCCATTGTTGAAATATCCTGAACGTTCGCCGTGCTCATCACTTACAGCTCCGCAATTGTCAGGAAAAAAGTCCAGGTGTGAGTGTAGGAAATGTATCTTAAGACACATATTACAGCCCATCTTTTGATACGATGACAGCATATTTTTGACAAGGGTTTTATAGTTGTCAGCTTTTCTATTTCCCAAGAAATTAGTGACCACCAGACGGAAATCATTCCAAGCAGTTTTTTCAATACCTATTAAAGTGTTTTCAAACTGTGTATCTTTCAAAATATTTCGAATCTGTCGCCTAACAAAAATACCTTCTTTAACCTTTGCCTCACTTAGTCCTGGAAATTTCTGACGCAGGTATTGAAAAGCTGACCCATCTCTATCTAATGCCGTGACAAAGTTTTTCATTAGGCCCAACTTGATATGCAGTGATGGTAATAAATTTTTTTTCGAATCTACTAATGGCATATGCTGCACATTTTTTTGACCTGGCTCTAGGAATTGACGAACAGGCCAGTTTTGTCTGGTGTAATGAAGTGCCTTTGCCCGACTGTCCCATTCACACAAAAAACAGCAAAACTTTGTGTAGCCTAGCTGCAGCCCAAGTAAAAGTGCAACAACTTTCAAATCGCCACAAATATGCCATTGGTGCTCATCGTATTTTATGCATGTCAATAGGTACTTCATATTGTCATATGATTCTTTCATGTGAACTGCATACCCTACAGGAAGAGATGGTAAAATATTTCCAATATGCAATAACACTACCTTTAAACTCAATGTTGAACTGTCTATAAACAATCTCCATTCTTCTGGGTTATAGTTTATACAGGGTTATCCAAATTAAGTGTCCACCATTGGTAACTTTGTTATTAGTAAAAATACAAAGTTGTTTAAATTAGCAAACTAGTAGCATTTTTAACGCTGGTAAAAATGAGAAATAAAAAAAACAATTTAGAGTCGTTATTTTGATTTTTTTAAATGGAAACCCCTGTATATTATATTTTTTTCTGTTAAAGCATCAAATTTTAAACAAAAAAGTTCATAATGACTTTTCCGCTAAAGTCAAAAATAAAGTCAAAATAACGATAAATATTTTTAATTATTTGCAGTATTATAATATTAAGACGGCTATGAAAACAACATGGCGTTCGCGATTTGACAGCATTAAGATAAGCGACAAATTGTTAAACTGGACATACTCGCAACTAGAAGGCTTTGGAAAACAATGATAAAATCAAATAATGTCAAACATTAGTGTAAATACTTGTTTATAAGCTTTATTGTGTCATTAATTTAAAGAAAAATGTTCTCCCATGAAGAAAAGTGTGATATGTTAGAATGCTATTTAGTGTGCAGAAAATCCTCCTTGAGAGCAAGAGAATACTACAGTGAATTATATCCCGCTCGCATTCAACCGTATGAACGATATTTTCTGAGACTTTATCGAAAATTTAGGGGCAACGAAAATGTTTTTGCTAAAACAAGGGCAAAAAAAGAATTCATAATAAGCAAGGCCACAGAAATTGCAGTTATTGGATATTTTGAAGCTTATCGTGAGAATTCAATAGCAGATATTCTCAAGGACTCTAATTTCAGTTATGGTACTGTTCAAAGGATATTAAAAAAATACAAATTTATTCCGTATAAGTACCGACCAGTTCAAACGCTTTTGGCAGGGGATCCAGAGAGAAGACTTGTTTTTTGCCATTGGTATCTTAGCTTCTGTCGCCAAAATGTAAATAACTTTCGTTACCTTTTATGGACAGATGAATCAAATTTTTCAAATTCTGGAATGTTTAATAGAAAAAACCACCATTATTGGTCAAGAGAAAATCTTTTGTTAGTACATCCAAGAGGCCCACAAGTCCGTTTCAGTTTCAACGTTTGGTGCGGTATAATTGGTTCAAAAATTGTTGGCCCGTTCTTTTATGTCAGAAATTCTGACTAATTTCTTAGACGAATTGGATCTTATAAGTAGACATCATCTGCATTTTCAGCAAGATGGCGCACCTGCCCACAACTCCAGAGGTACTTATCATTTTCTAAGTACTACTTTTAATGATCAGTGGATAGGAACAAATGGCCCAATACAGTGGCCTCCCAGATCACCAGATCTAAACCCACTTGATTACTTCTTGTGGGGTTACTTAAAGAACCAAATTTACAAGCGAAGGTACGATAACCTTGACGCGTTAAAGACTGCAGTTAGGGAAAAGATAACCCAGATAGATGGTAGGACCATACTTAAGACAGTTCGAGTAGTTGAAAAACGTGCCCAAAAATGTATTGAAGAACAAGGTGGTGTTTTCGAGCATCTTCTTTAAAAAAAATTGTTATTGTATTTTGTAAGATTATAAGTTGATGTTGAAAATAAAGTTTGTCGATACAATTTAATTGTTTCAGATTGGATGCCATAACTTCAACAATTTGTAACCTAGGAGAAAAGTTATTGTAAGCTTTTTTGTTTAAAATTTGATGCTTTAACAGAAAAAAATATAATATACAGGGGTTTCCATTTAAAAAAATGTTATTTTACTGAAAAAAATCAAAATAACGACTCTCAATTGTTTTTTTTTATTTCTCATTTTTACCAGCGTTAAAAATGCTACTAGTTTGCTAATTCAAACAACTTTGTATTTTCACTAATAACAAAGTTACTAATGGTGGACACTTAATTTGGATAACCCTGTATTTAAAGCCGCCAGTAAGCCGTTAATGTTACTGCAGAAAACCAAGTCATTCTCCATATTGAAAAATGGTTCTAAGTCTTTGTGGCGTTTACGAAAAACACATACCGAAACATCGTCTTCTAACAAGTTCCACTGCTGCAGTCTTGATCCAAGTAACTCTGCCTTACATTTTGGAAGTTCTAAATCTCTTACAAGATCATTTAATTCTGACTGTGTTATTTTTTGCGGTTGGTGGCATGACGTGCTCGGTATAAAATCAGGATCTCTTGACGTTGATGGCATATCTTCTTCCTGACGAATCACTCGATCGCCATGATCTGATTCGTTTTCTGATTGGCAAGTGTAGGATTCTGGGGGTTTTGGAACAGGATTTTCGTCACTGTGAGGTACAGGTCTCATCGCAAATGCTATGTTTGGAAAGTTAATAACCGATTTTTTTTTCTTGGACATACCTGTGGCTTGTCCAACACAAGGTACCATGCAAAAGTAACAATCATTAATATGATTTGTAGGCTCTCTCCAAACCATTGGGAGAGCAAAGCGCATAGACCGTTTTTTTGCCATTTAACCAGCTCCTCAGACTTGAAGCACATGTATTACAGCAGATGTGGGGTGCCCACTGTTTGTCTTGATCACCTAGTTTACAACCGAAATAAAGCTGATATGCCTTTGTTATTAGTGGAGTAATAGACCGTCTCTGAGACGCAAAAGTCACATCACCACACACGTAACAAAACTGATCTGGATTGTTTACACACTTTCGAGACATCTTGCATGAACGCTGTCAGCCAACTGACGAAAAAATGGCTAATATAAAACAATATAATGTAATGTACACGTATGTATAACGTAACACAATCATGCCGATTACATCATCTTTCCTTGCCGAATATAAAAATGTAGCACGTGCATTCTTGTGAATTACAGTATATTAACACTGTCACAGCAGGAACACATATAATTACCGTATCTCTAAAACTTGAACTAATATTGAAAAAATAAGTTTCATTCCGGTTTTAGCATATTAAAAATAGTGATATTTTGTTGATTTTATTTAGGATATTTTTTGGCTGTTGATCAGTGTTATGAGCAGCCGAAATGTAATACATGGCATGTAGATCATTGCTGATCAAATCAAAGGAAAAATATGCAGCATAGGGTTAGGTGTCTTAGGAATGTAATGCGATCAATCTCTGTAGGTGCGCCACTGAGCCCTACGAAACCAAAGTCGATCCAAATATAATTAAAGCTAATCAAAGTAACTCTGCTCATCAGCGATCCGACTCAACACCAGCATAGTTCAGCCACTTAAGGTGAGCACTCTGCAGATAAAATCCACCGATGGAATGTTTTTGCTCAATAAAATGTAATCATCTCTCTCCATTCGAGCTGAAAGCGAGCTCTATCGAATTAATAGATATTGAGATTTCTGCGACGAAGTTTAAAGTTCTTTATCAGTGGATAAAGTTACGTATCTCGGAAGCCTTTGAGGTTAATTCAGGTTAGCAAATATTATTATAAAGATGTCGCTTTATCACAAAATTCGCACAAGATTTGAATAAGGTATAACAGGGTCTTTTTCTTTAGACTGCTTATTACTAGCTGCGAGCTTCGAGCAAAAAACAAAGAATCAAAAATCAGCGTAACTTGGTTTTTATTCCCCGTGCCTACTGGCGAGGGGATATTGTAATCGAAAAACATTTCGAAAATGCAGGGTGTAAATGTTATGATAGTCATTATGTAAATGGGTGATAAAAGAAGCAAAAAGTTTCATATAAAATGTGGGACAAAACGGCATTTTTTTAGAGAAACGCGACATTAAATTAAAACATAATCTGACAACGCCGCAAATTACGACGAAAGGCAGTGTAAATAAAGATGGAGTTTGTTATTTTTGGCTCTTAGGTATTATCTCAATATTTGATAATGTACTCGTAAGATACAAACAATTAAAAAAAACGGACTTACCACTAACTGTCTCAGCACTTCACTTGGTATGTGAAAGTTTAATGAACGTATTAAAAAATCCACTAATAAATAGGGAAGACAATTTTGATACATACATTGTTTTTCTTTTTAAAACCCATACTGCACTTTTTTGTATTTAAAGAAGGTGTTCAAAATGTCGTCCTCCACTTTCCACACAAGCTTCATTACGACGAACCCAGTTTCTTCTTAGTCTAGGTCCTCGAAGTTGTCTATTTACTATTTCAGCTGGATTAAATTTTTTTTCGAGAAGTTGTGCTTCAGTTGTTATTGGACCAGCCCCATAAACCATCCCTTTAAGTTCTCCCCAATACCAAAAATCTATCGGATTGAGGTCAGGTGATCTTGCTGGCCATTTTCGAGGATCAGGAGTATTTCGACCGATCGAGCGATTTGGATAATGTTCATTCAAATACTGAATGACGCCTCTAAAAATGTCTGGTGGTGCCCCGGCATGAAGAAACCACAAATTCTGTCTCCGTTGTAATGGCATGTTGTCTAAGGTCTGTTCCAAAAGTTCTGGTAGGTTATTGGCTAGAAAGCTAAGGTATCCTTCTCTTGACAACTTTGGGGGTAACTTGAAAGGGCCAATTACCTGATCGTCAAGAATACCTGCTCAAATATTTATTTTTAAATGTTGTTGGAAATGACCTTCACGAATGGTATGAGGATTTTCTTGGGCCCACGTGTGAGTATTATGGAAATTTAATATCCCGTCTCGCGTAAAAGTACATTCGTCCGTCGCTAGAATGTTTTTAAAAAAATCCGGATTTTCAATGTTTTTGTGCAAGCACCACTGACAGAATGTTGGTCTGCGAAGATAGTCTTCTGGTAACAAGGCCTGCACTCATTGTACATGGCAAATTTTCCCGTAGGACTCTATGGACTTCCTGTATCTCGAAGTGTTTGGTACACTTGCACAAATGTCCTTCTGTCTGGGTGTACCCGTTTGAGCTGCAAGATTTGAACTCTAACGAGCTTCACCGTAAACTAACAACATGTCGGCGAACTCTTGATTCGAGAACATTGTAAATAAAGACGACGACGTACGCGAACAAAATCAAAACAACAGGCCCGATAACTAACCACTGTTACCGTTTGCGATCGATTGCCGGTTCGATAAGAGTGATGATGACCGACGCGCTATGGTCATGTGTGTTTTAAATATTCAATTTAATGAAACTTACTTACCTACTGACTACAAATTTTGGCCTTACTTAGAAAAACTTGATTCCATTTATTTGTTAATTACCCAATTTAAAAACGTTTTAGATTAAATTATAAAAATTAGCTAGATTGTGGTCGATATAAAGCACTGAAAGTCGTAAACCATAAAGCCATTTAGACAAAAATCTATTGACTCTTGGACCATGGGTCATATGAACTTTCTGTCTTGTTTTGACCCCCAATTGCCCATTTCAATAATGACTACCATAACGTTTACACCCTGTATAGTATTGTTTCTGGAATGTTATGTGACATTATGAAAAACCACGTCATCCATTTCCATTTGTCTGCCAGTCCGTCCACTATTCTTTGATCTTCGAATTTTTACCTGAACAGCTGAGAAGAGGTCAATGATGCCCCCAGGGCAATATAACTTATTAAATAGAAATAATCAGGTACATTGACAACATTAGGGCTAGAGTTATTCAGGTGTGAAGTAACAAATAGACGTTCACCAGTCTTTTGCGAATATGAAAATATTTTGAGGACTGGAGAATCTGACGACAATAATACTCGTAATAATAGCATCTATTGTCCAACAGAATTATTATACTTGCAATTCCATTTACAGGACAAGGAATTGAAATCTGCTATACGAGGTATGTCTTTTAAGTTTTGCATATATAAACATAGTAGACCGCGCGGATCGAACGTCAGTACTGAATCTTAACCTCATTCTTCAGTAAACTTAAATTCAAAGTTTCACAACAATACGTGCAGTGTTTTCACTACAGTGAATTTTTAAGTGTCACCAAGTCATTAGAAAAATGGAACTCAACCGAGAACATTTTCGCGCCATCATTGCAACTTTCAGAGACAATTATCGCAACCAGAACGCCTTGCTGAGTTACTGTCTGTTTTCGGCAACGAAGCGCCACATCAGTCGACAATTTCCCGTTGGTATGGAGAATTCTAACGTGGACGAGTGACTCTTAGCAACGATCCCAGGGTGGGTGCACCAAAAACGGCAGTCACCAAACGTCGATTCTGAGCGCAAACTCATCATTGAAGCTAGACATGTGACATATCGTGCGATTGAGGCGTCCTTGAAGATCTCAAAGACCTCAATTCAAAAAATTTTACATGAAGAATTAGGAGTAAGAAAATTAGTTTCTCGTGGGATACCCCACCTGTTGACTGACGAGCAGAAAGCAGCCAGGGTTTATTGGTGTCAAAAAACGCTTGACCGTTTCAATTCCGGAAACTCAAAAAATGTGTACAGCATTTTTAGTGGTGATGACTCGTGGATTTACTGTTATGAACCAGAAAATAAACGACCGTCGGCTGTTTGGGTATTCCAGGCTGAAGAAAAGCCAACAAAAGTCATTCGTTCTCGAGGTGTTTCGAAAAAGATGGTCGCGACATTTGTGTCAAAAGCGGGTCATATTGCAACAATTCCTCTTAGTGAGCAAAGAACTGTTACTGAGGATTGGTATACCACCATTTGTTTGCCAAAAATCATCACCGAGCTCCGAAAAATCAACCCCGAAAGAAGAATCATCCTCCACCAAGACCATGCAAGCTCGCACACAGCCCAAAAAATAAGGCAGTATTTAACGGAAGAAAACGTGGAATTATTCGACCATCCTCCATATAGTCGCGATCTAAGTCCTAACGATTTATCTACTTTCCCGAAAATTAAAAACAGACTGCGTGGTCAAAGGTTCCAGTCACCAGAAGAAGCAGTTGACGCATTCAAAAATGCCGTTTTGGATCTGCCATCAAACGAGTAGAATAAGTGCTTCGAAAATTGGTCCGAGCGCATGCAGATGTGTATTAATCTTCGTGGAGAATACTTCAAAAAACAATAAAGTCATTTAAAACTACCTACCGTGTTGTTTTATTTCCATATGCAAAACTTAAAAGACATCCCTCGTATCAATAAAGGAACAATACCAATTTGTTCAAATTTAAGAGAATAAATAAAGTAATTGTATAACGTTATTTTGGTTGCTGAAATGAAATCATCTTGAGTTAAGGAAGAGAACACAGAAAGATATCACAAATACTGCATATACTGTTGAAGATCATGCACATGACTCTTACACGAGATTTTAGAACTGGCATTTTCACGAGTGCGAGAAAAGAAGGTATTGTTTCTATAACATGTCCTTGTAACAAAGAATTGGAGCTGGGATAACAGTTCTGAAGAATCAATGACACCACGCAAAAGTTTATATATGACGACGACGGAGTTGTGTTTTCTTATCTCACCCAAGGAGGCAAGTCAGAGTCTTTTCAAAAATCCTTCGTAGTCTGACTCACGCTGAGAATAAACTGAATCAATCTTGAGAACGAGATACTTAATGAATTTCTTTTGAATATCCTCGATTCGATTTATATTACAGTTATAATAAGGACTCGAAACCAACGAAGCATATTGCAATTTGGAACGTACATATGCAATTTATAATATATTTTTTTAATGCAGTCAAGTCTTTAATAATCCTACAGTTCCGAACAATAAAACCTAAAGCTCTATTAGCACTACTTACAATTTTAGAAATGAGATAGTCAAAATACAACCTGTTGTCAAATATCACGCCTGAATCAGAAACCTTTCCGATCTGATCTGTCTTTGGTACCTTTTCTTCAAACAAATAATACCAGCGCTTAGGAAAGTTGTTCTCGGGTATTTAAAACGAAGTAAAGCGCACAATAGTTTTCTTTTAATCAAATTTATTCTATTACATGACAAGCTGTAAGGGTTTCCATAGCCGACCAATACTGTACTTACCCGAACGTAAGAAAACTAATTCAAATACTGCATGCGTATCCAAAACCCATAATTTCAATTTCCGTAAAATCATAAATGCCTTTTTCACTTATGTTCATTTTACCCTACGTCCTTGTGCCCTGGCATAAGGACGTAGGACATGTTTATCGCCACAAAACTATAAAGGTACTAGAGCATCTAAGCGGCATATTTCGCATATAGTTCATTTCCCCGAACATTTCCTCTCAAAACGTAGAATGATATAAATATTTTCAATACATGCGTATCCGTTTCTGCGCCGCAGACTGCCCGATGCGATTAGTGGCCGCCGTACAGTGTTGCCAGATTCTTCGTGAGAAAATCCCACAGGCGCATCAAAATTTTTGTATACGTTGGTGTCGCATGGACTAATCTGTTTAGAAGCAGCGCAGTGGTGGTCTCAAGATTCATGTTCAGGGGGCGGGGAGGAAAGTCGTTGAAATATTTGAAAGTGAACGCAACGATCGAGTGCATTCACATGCAGATTGGACTGAGATGTTTGTTACTATATAATCCATGGTGACAGCGTTGCCTGAGAAGTGCAGAGTCAACCTACTTGACGCTGTTTTCACCATGCAATTCATTTTTGTTCCAGGTCTGCCATAACGGTATTTCCACAACGAACAGACAACAAGCACGACTTCCGGGTTTGGAACCAGCAGCTGATCGGCTACGCAGGCTACAAACAACCCGACGGTTCTGTGATCGGTGATCCCATCAACGTTGAATTCACGGAGATCTGCACCAGGCTGGGATGGAAAGGCACAGGAGGAAAATGGGACATACTGCCCATAGTGCTCAGCGCGAATGGCCACGATCCTGACTACTTCGACATACCTAAGGAGTACATCTTGGAGGTGCCTCTCAGTCATCCAACGTAAGTGTGTATACTATATTTATATCGAACAAACTACACTACAACTATTTAAAACTGTAATGACTCATACGCGTGATCAACACGTGATCAGAGCTCGATCCCGGCTTCCTTCCAGTACAGCCATATAGCGTACGACATATGTCGTTTCTGTGGCTTTGCGGTGGTCAACAGCACAGACAGAGATGGAAATAATGGCTGATTGTTCTCCGCCGGTAGAACCAATGAAATCAAAGACTCATAGGCGTCGGCAACGCATTGGAACGTGTTTCGTTGAGCGATCGCATATTGTGTGTTTTTATAAGAATTGCTGTGTGATTGTTATTGTTGTGGTTTCTGTGGTTACTGTTTTGGTTATACTTAACCATGGAGAGTACAAATGGCACAAGTGGAAGTACTGAAAGCCAGGGAACAAGTAGACGACTTCGTAAAGCACTGAAGAGGGACGCGAAAGAAATCGTGCTCAACGTGTTCAATTATCTGAACAGAAGTATGTCGCAGGGAAATGCACTCGCGCGTTGTGAAAGTATGACAAGCGTTCCAGAGTGGACCATTCGCAGGGTGGTGCATGAAAAGAAGAAAACTGGAGCTACTACTGATCCAAAGTTTAATTTGAAGGGACGAAAGGCCGTTAAATTGGATGACGATAGCAAAATGGCGTTAAGGCGAACCGTACATTCATTCTTCTTTAGGAATGAGATACCAGCCCACAAGGCTGTACATGCAGCGATCAAGGAAAATGAAATTATACCCCAAATGAGCGTCGAGGTAATGAGGAAATCCCTGCAAGAAATTAATTTTCGTTACGAAACGCGTAATCGGAAGTCAGTATTGATAGAGAGACCTGAAATAGTCGCCTGGCGTCGAAATTACCTACGCGAAACGATTGAATATAGGCGACAAAGCAGAAAAATCTATTATTTGGACGAGACATGGGTAAATGCAGGTCACACAGTTAAAAAAACCTGGATAGACAAAAACGTAGTGAGTAACCGACAAGCAAGCATTGAAGGTTTGTCAACAGGTCTTCGTGGACCGTCAGGGAAAGGTCAAAGATTGATCGTAACTCATATTGGTAGCGATAGTGGCTTTTTAGAAGAGTGTGACTTGATTTTCGTCTCTAAGAAAGGAGATGATTACCATAACGAAATGAATGCCAGCTGTTTCGAGAGCTGGTTTCAAGGGGTGCTTCAGCGAGTTGAGCCCAACTCTGTGATCGTCATGGATAATGCTTCCTACCACAGTCGTCGAGCCGAACGTGTACCGACTATGGGATCTCGAAAAAGTGACATGCAGCAATGGTTGCGCGAAAAAGGAATCCCGTTTGACGATTCATGTGTGAAAGCGGAATCGTATGAAAAAATTAAACAGCACAAACCTGCGAACATTAGTTACGTGACTGATGAGATGGCCCGTCAATGTGGTGTCACTGTGCTGCGGTTACCGCCCTACCACTGTGAACTGAACCCAATAGAGCTCATCTGGGCTCAAGTGAAGGGTTATATTGCGCGCCATAACACAACCTTCAAATTACCAGACGTTAAGGTTTTACTTGAGACTTCCATACAGCTAGTAACGCCCGAAGCTTGACAGAATGCTATCCGTCATGTTGTGAAGGAAGAAACAAAAATGTGGCAGCTTGACCACCACATCGACACCATCATAGAGCCAGTTATAGTCAATTTCAACGAGGAAAGCGATAGCGACAGTTTATGACTGTCAGATGTAAGTGGAAGCGACGATGAATAAAGGTAATTCCCAAATTTTTGACTTACAATATGTTTCAAACCACTCTTTATTAAGCATGTGACAAATCTAGTTCACCCATGTTAAACATTCATACCCCGCCTACGAACAGCCGACTACTGGTAGTTAAGTGATGTTCACGTGAACATCGATGAGTCATTACAGTTTTAGATAGTTATAGTATAGGTAAATCCTTAATAATCTCCATCATCGTCTGATCCAGGGGGTGTGTCATGGGGGTCTGTACTCCCCCGAAACATCTAGGTTTTAAAAGAATTTCGAGTGAGTTTTTTAATTTGTAACCTACGCCCCCCACCCCCTCCCTCCCAGTATCTGTAAACCGTTTATTGTGTCATTCACCCACACGTAGCATTCAAGGTGGGCTATCTGAAAAGTTTAGTACTTAGAACAAGTTTTGCAGCCGCAACCATCATATTGCCGTATCGAGGAGAAGAGTTCTTTGGTATATCAACAGAACGGAGCTACATCACCGAACAGCTACGTTTCGTCAACATCTAGTACACCTGGCAACATCGCCATTCACGCGACAATCTTCAAGACATACAGGGTTTGTTCGGAAAGTAATAAGACTCATTTTCTTCCTCCATGACTGTACTTCGCGCAGCGACTGGATTCGGTAGAGGGCGTTCCTAGCTGACGAATGAGCGGCTGGTCAGTTGTCTCCGAGCACTTGGAGAGTCAGGACAGGCATTTTCGCGCGACGTGTTTCTGTGAGTGGTGCAAGCCGAAAATGCAGCGTTGCACTGACGACCAGAAATTGCAGCGAGTGTGCCAAGAAAATTTGAACATGTGTGAAAGTGTCACTCAATTTTTGAATAACGTAATCACATGTGACGAGTCGTGGATCTTTGAGTATGATCCCGAGACAAAGAAGCAATCCTCCGAGAGGCACACGACGGCGTCTCCTCGCCCAAAAAAGGGAAGAATGAGCAAATCCAAAGTGAAAACGATGCTCATTGTCTTTTTTGACATCAAATGCATCGTCCACCATGAATTTGTTCCTCCTGAACAAACCATCAACGCCAAGTTTTACGTGGAAGTGATCAGGAGACTCAAACAAAGGGTCAGTTGGGTCCAACAAGACTGGCTCACACTGCCTTTCTTGTGAACAGCTACCTGATCAAGGCCGGCATCTTCCGCAGCCGCCCTACAGCCCAGATGTCGCCCCACGGACTTTTTTTTGTTTGTTCGCCTGAAAAGGCCGATGTAAGGCAAGCATTTTGAGACAACAGAAGGGATCCAAGCAGCATGCACCGCGGCTCTCAAGGCTATTCCGGAGGATACCTTCCGTGACGCCTTCAATGCTTGGAAATCGCGCTGGCAGCACGGCATCGACGCAAATGGAGCCTATTTTGAAAGTTTTTAAAGAACTGTATCGATTGGCTCAATAATTTTTTTAAATCGACCCAGTCCTATTACTTTCCGGACAAACCCTGTATATGGATATTCACATTACTACCTCTGAGATATTTAATATCAAACACACGGATATTTGCGAGTTACGTCTGACATTATCTCCGTCCGCTACTTGGTAATTACTAACTGCTAGAACCTTACATAATGATTAGACTGCGAAGCTCCATAAATGTATAAAGTTCCCAGACAATTTTTTTCTTAGACATTCAGTGTGTTTTCACGATTGCCTTTCTCGACTCGGGAATTCATGGAACTCTCTCAGTGGGTCACTGAAGTTTCAGAAATTGAATGAACGTACGCTATGTTACCACGGATACGATATAACTCAAGCATCACCAAGGATCATTGTATACCATCCCACCTCACTTTCACTTCGGTTGCCAAGGGATCGAACTATTTAAAACCCATATCCACAAACAACTATAGTCAACGCCAAACAAAGTGGCGTGCACGTCATCAAGGTGGGTGTGTTGAAAAATTTACATTGTTGCCAAACTTTTTGTAAAATAATAAAATTTATTATTTACATATCTAGGTTTATAAGCAATATTAACCTCAAATGAGAACAAAAATAATAGTATAATAAAATTATAGATCTGTACTTGCATAATCATTAAGTATGACAATTATTGATCAGATGACACTATGAAACTACCATATTTAATTGATAGCTTAAAGGTACTGAATAAAAATCCAAATGGGGTCCTCCAAATTTTATGCATGGTATTTATTTTACAGAATTCATACAGAAAAATGCATTCTAAAATTAGGTAAGCTACTGGTGTAAGCTTTTTCTGTACAATAAAGTTAGTCGGAGTTTCTTTCTTCAGCGCTGTCTGAATCTGAATCTTCATCACTCTCAAAGTTGATTATTAAAGGTTCGATGTCTGGTCGATCAAAAATTCGTTCTCTTTCATACCATTTAAAAATTTCTTGCTCAGTATGTCGAACACTATTTTTCCACATGCCTGGGGTAACCGTTTGTAGAGCCTCGTTCCACATATCCAAACAGTCTTTTTCACTGTTACCATCTCTACCAATATGTCTGTTATAGTAACCTTTTGCTATGCCCCAAATTAACTCAATAGGGTTAAATATACAATGGTAAGGAGGCAGACGAAGAACTTTGTGCCCATGTTGTTCCGCCAATTCATCAATCACGTATATTTTAGGTGGTTTGTTTCTAAAAAAGCAGTTATTTTAAGAATAGGAATAAACAAAAGAAATATAAACTGTCGACCAAAATATATATAATTAAGAAGCATTATGTACCGAGCAACAATACTCAATAGCTCTGTTTTAAACATTGTGTTTAAAAATGGTATGTTTTGATTTGTCAACCAGTCTTGGATATTTTTTTTTGTCCATGCATTGTTGGGCACTTTGTTCAATATCATGCTGTGATAAGGGGCGTTATCCAGTATAATCATAGATGGACTCTCCAATTTTTCTAATAACTGATGTTGAAACCATTTCAAAAAATTGTCCTGGTTCATCTCTCCATGGTAATCGCTCAATTTTGTTTTCGAAGAAAATATCGCTTCACTACCCTCAATAAACCCATTTTTATTTCCAGCATGTAATATAATGTATCTAAAATATATTAGTTTTAAATTTTATAGTGCAAATTGTGTAAAAGTACATACCTTTTACCATCTGTTTTAATAGCTTTCACGCTTTTTTGGTTTCCATTTTGCCAAGAGCGACCTATGGTCCCATTTTGAAATATCCAAGTTTCATCGAGGAAGACAAACTGGTATAAGGCCTCAACCTTGGCTTGATTGTATTGCCTTAGAAATTCCACCCTTTTCAAAGCTATACTTGGTAGTTCCATGAGCCCTCGTCGCTACAAAAAATGAAATAAAATTTCACTATTATTAATATACATTACATATAATTATTAGTAACCTACCTCTTGAACAGCATTTAAAGGCAACAAAGGCCCGTTGTTGTCCCTTTCTTGCTCAAAGTAGTGCATTAACGAGGCCACGAGTTCCTTACACCGACTATTTAACTGTTTGGGCATCTTTATATACCAAAATTGCCTTTATCTACTCGTAAAATGAATAATTTTGTTTTGAAACAAACAGTTGTTGATTTACAGTATGCGGGGCCAAAGGATTTATAAAGATTTGAAATGCCACAAATTGATTCAGTGTCAAAATTAATACAAATGTCAGTTCCCAGTTTAAATAAGTTTCAAGGTGACAATGTGTCAACGCTGCGAAATCGGTTTAGTGCGTTTACATGTCGATAAGTGATTGGAGCGTTTGCAAAACATTTTATTTCGCATAATGCGTCTAAATTTATCAGAAAGCAACTTATGTGATATTTTAATAACAATGTTTATATGACTATTAACCATAATAAGAGACTAATGACCATTTTACAATGTATATATCACATTAATATGAAACTGCAATAGAGCAATTGTTTGTGATAGAAACCTAGGCATTAGGTCGGGGAATTTTTATCGTGATGACGTGCACGCCACTTTGTTTGGCGTTGACTATACATATCGTCCCTTGTACGACACAATTGCGGATGGCAGCGTATCGCAAGATGTGCCGAGCTCTGAAGATCAGTAGGCAGGCAGCGCCAAGACACTGTTGCCATTTAAACTCTCTATGATGTTTGAGTTATACAGATGAAAATGCCAAAAATTGCACCTTCATTTTGTTATTGATTTAAAGAAATATGAAAAGTAAAAGTACGCTTTGTGACACTGAGTTTATAATGCACGATTTACTTTGTCATTTTGTAAATTACCATTATGATTAAAAATTAATTTATAACAACGCTTTTTAGCCCTGATTTAAAAATAAGGTGCTAAAACCACACACAAAGATTTTATTATTAAGGAAGCAGAATATATTTTTCTTGCCAACAAGAATTGCTGAGGTAAACTTCAACTTCTACTCCCTGCCTTCGATTTGGGAGAATAAAACCAAAAACTTGTTACCCAATAAAATTACTATATTTTAGTATCTTCTCATTAAAACATGAAAATGTATGCATGGTGTTTCAGAAAAGAGTAGCAATATTTTAGGCTAGTAAAAATATACAGAAATAAGAAAAAAAGTTCCAATAAGCTTTGGGCCCAAAATGTATCACTACCTAGATACAGGGTGTTATAAATTTGATCACCACTGATGAGACTGTATAAGTACAGTACATGAACATTATTCAAATAACTAACGATAAGATTATTCTCCTAATACCCTACAATGTCAGTCAATGCCAAACTTCGCTGACTTTGGCGTATTTTCAAAGTAGAACGGATTAATATCGACAAACATTTGAACTAATATGTCTCCAACGGAGTAATATGACAAAAGCTTCTCAAGAGAGGCGATTCGTGTGAATCTAGATACCTCATTCAAAAAAGCAGTATGTGTTTAGTAAAGTCAGTGAAGTATAAAGTAACTTTCTTTCTTATTCAATTCAATTCTTTATTCAATAATTTATGTAGTAATATATAAATACAGTGTGGCGCATCGAAAACGAAACAGACGCATTTACTGGCAGCTCAGTTTTTTTTTTGAAAAACGTTCAGACCCGTCGATTTTGTTTTCGAGGCGGACACAAGTTTGGCAAAAAATCACGTTAACACGTGCAGCCCCCTAAGCGGGGGTGACACCACCCCCAAAATCTTAAACGGAAAGGGGTGTCTGAGCGTTTTAAAAAAAAATTAGCTGTTAGTAAATGCGTCTGTTTCGTTTTCGATGCGCCACCCTGTATATAGGAAATAGGCAAAAGTAATACCATTACTGAAATAACATGTATTCAATACAAACACATATATTGGAAAAATGACAAACAGGTTCCCGAAAAAAGTTCTCCATATTCTAGTAGGATTTATCAATGAGCCAGTTTTTCAAATACCTTTTGAAATATGCCAGTGACGTGTGGTTTTTTATGTGGCAGGGTGGTACATTCAGAATCTCAGAGCCTGTAATTTGGCGATGATTTTGACTTTTAGAGTAGGAATATGAAAGTAATCTTTCTGTCTGTCTAGTATTAATGCAGTGTATATGTTAATTTTTTCTAAACGTATGCATGTTTTTTAATGTATACTAAGTGACATATAAATCCGAACACTAAGTTTAAATGGTTTTATTTTAATAAAATTTTGTATAAGTACTTAATGAAGCATAATAAGTAAATGATAAAAATTTCAAAATGATTGCACTGCTTTAAACCCCCTTTGACCTTTAATAATGTGTGGATGCACCCTGATGTGCTACGCATTCTCCAATGCGCCTAGGCATGCTTCTGTTCAGGTGGTCAATGTCCTCCTATGGTATCTCATTCCAGGCAACCACCAACTCCTCTCGAAGTGCTTCTAGAGTCTGAGGAGGACGTTGCAAATTGAGCAATCTCCTACCCATCATATCCCACACGTGCTCAATTGGGGATAAGTCGGGAGATCTTGGTGGCCATGGTAACAATGTGACATCATTATGTTGAAAGAAGTCTATTGTGACTCTTGCAACATGTGGTCGGGCATTATCTTGTTGGAAAGTTGGATCTGCCAGGGTGTCAAGATAGGGTAAAAGATGGGGTTCTAGAACTTCGTGGATATAACGCTGCGCGTTCCATGTTACCTCTGATGAAGATTAAAGGTGACCTGGAACCATAAGCTATAGCACCCCAAACCATAACTCCAACAGTGTGATGAACATGTCTTTCAACAAAAAACTGTGGATTCCTCCTTTCACCACGTCGCCTTCTAACCCTGGCACGACCATCGTGCATGCCTAAACAAAATCGAGACTCGTCACTAAAGACAATACTGTTCCATTCGTGATCCCAGAGTGACCGTTGTCTGCACCACTCAAGGCGATTACGTCGGTGTTCTCGAGTTAAAGGGAGGACCCAGTGTGGCCGGTATGAAAACAAGCCAAAACTTCTCATTCGTCGGTAAACATTTCGCATGCCAATAGGTCTTCCGTGTCCTGCAAACCATTCATTTGCAATGGACCTGGTAGTGGAGAAACGGTCCCTTAAGGCCAATAATCTTAGGCGGCGATCTTCACGGTCTGTTGTTCTACGGCGGCGTCCAGTGCCCCTTGCTCTTTGCGTACGGCCTCCTCGAAGCCATGCATGACAACACCTAACCACAGTGTCTACACTTCTTTGCACTCTAACTGCAATTGCCCGAAAAGAAAGTCCAGCTTCCCGAAGTCCCACTATACGGCCCCTATCAAACTCACTAAGTTGACGAAATCGTACAGGTCTCCGTACTCTTGGCATCGTGACCGATCGTAAAGGATGTCAAGAACCAAAATCCGCCAACGTTGATTCTTTACTGCGGCTGAAATATTCATTTTTAGAGTGTTAGTGAATTAAAAAAAAAACAGTATAAAAACCGGAATTTTCAACTGATAAGGCTGAAAGTTTTTTCACTTGTTAATTACAGTAAGATAAATACATTCACCAACTTTTATTAAAATAAAACCATTTTAAACTGGGTGTTCGGATTTATATGTCACTTAGTATACAGGGTGACTTTGAAGTTGAGTCATTAATTTTCAGATAATGATTGTAGAAGGAAGATAAACCAAAATATGTGTGTAAAAATAAAAAAAAAATTAAAAAAATTTTTTACCTTGTTTTATAAAGTATCCTCCCGACAAATATTTCAGTGCGGACCTGTATTTGATCGTGAGGTCCCCTGTGAGGTCTTAAGTCTTCTGATTCACGAGCCCGTTGTACTACATTAACAAAGGCACGAGGGGTTGCTTGCACTCGATTGGGAAACCGATCCGCATAAACATGTGCCATTTTTTATTTCGTTTAAGCCACGCAACAGATACCACCATTCACTAACACTGACTGTATACAAATGAATGAAATACTTATAAAAACGTCGTTCCAAATTCTTTCGCTTTTTTGTTTCCGATGCGATGAACCGATACGGCGGATTATATCCGTTGTCGCCAAACACGACCACATAATATTGTTATTGAGACAGGGCGGTACTCAAACTTCCAAAGGGCTATAACTTTGTTACTTTAATTTTACCAGAAAAATGGTAAGGGAAAGAAACATTTCTTTTGATCAGATCTACTCACTGTTAAAATAAATGACTCAACTTCGAAGTCACCCTGTATATACAGAAACCTCATATATTTATGTAAATCGATATTACAGTAAGAATAAGAATATTCTTTTATACGTGAAAAGGACACCAAGTATTACAGTATGTGTAAGCATATTTGCACGTATCATATCGCCAAGGTAAACAAATTAAAGTGGGTAGATGAGCTAAAACCGTTCGTGCACAATATCAGGGGGCTATCAGAGTCAGTCACCGTACCGTTTCATATCATCGTTCGTAGTTTCAGTTTTGTAATTATTAACCTTACTTGTGCATTTTGAATCAGCCATTGGTAATTTTGCGTTTGGTGGCCAGACTGTTTTACTTTTGTCCATGCCATCAATAAATGGGAAAGGTGTTGAAATCTGGAAAACCTTTGGATTCGCGAAAATTGTTTTACATTCATAATAATTTTTTTCCGAGCAGAACAGCATACTGGTCAAATTGAGAGGCGCACCATATAAAATGCATCCTTGTATACGCGTATACAATTGTAATTGACATCTTGATATACATGTAAACAGTGTAGACGATGTACCTAGTAGCAAATAATGTTTCATTTTTGTAGAATGTGATAACACGACATTCTAGATTTTTATTAATACGGTCTTTTAAAAGGAATAGCCGCACTAATATTAAAATGGGAGTAACTTATAATCTCTAAGGGCCAACTTCACCAACAACAGTTCGTTATTCTCCACCTATAAGGTAACAGACCGTCAAATACAACGAATGAGCTTCAAGTCCCAAACAACAAATTTTAGCAACCAATAGCTATGAAATGTTGAAAACAAAATACTGTCAAAGTTTGAGATGACAGCTTGTCATTGAATCATCACCAGCTTAATATTAAGGAATTACATATAATTCAGTCAAAATTTAAATAAATGTTGGATTTTTGAATAAATTTCATGTTTTAATTACTATTGTTGATTTTTTATTCATGTTTATATTATTTTCTTCAATTGATATGCGATATTGGGTATTTTTTCCTATAGACCTCTTGCAGGTAGACATTAAGCACCTACTTGATGACAGGCTCTACCAAAAGACATTGCTCGTTTCCAAACATTCATTCATTTACTTGCCGTTCATCAGAACCATTATGGCACCTTAGATTGATATTCCCACAAAACTATTCAGGTTTTTTGACATCCATACATCCACAAAGTTGAATATTTTTCGTTGTTCAGGAACTGAACAAACATCCACACTATATTCACAGCGATTAAGAAATTCCCAAATATCTATATGCCTTAAAGCTACCAGCAAACCTAAGACCTGCAAAAAAAATTACAAATTTGCCATATTTTTCTTTTTTCACGAGTACACATTCTAGGTTATATTTATATTGGACATTATTTGAATATAGCTGATTATTGCATTTCAAGGAGTGACACATGTGTGGGATCTGTCAACTCTTGGTACCAATCACAAAACGTATACTCTGAAGGTTTAATTCCATGCTATTCAATGACAACACGGTGACTTGTGTGGTTGTCAGCGGCCATTTGGTGAGGGTGCGACAAGGTTGCCAGATTGTGCATTAATATCCCGTTTCACCCTCCTGGTCCCAGTGGACTAAGTTCCGCCAACTGTTGAAATATACTCTACTATGCTTTATAAGACTATTCGTGACATTTTTCCCAAAATCATGGCACAACACTTGAAAAAATGCAAATGAAAATTTAAAATTATTTCCATAACGCCGCAAAATAGCTCCGTCGGTACCTTGGGTTATACATCTTGATAGTAGGGGTGTTCGATACGATCCTATATTTAGAAGTATCAATACATATCTTTCATTTTCAAAGAAATTGTACAAAATCTTCAAATTGGTAAAGTTAGCGAGTTTCACTTCATACGTTGTTACCAGACATGCCCGATTCATCAGTTGCTGCCGTGATATTCATCCCGACCACTGCCTCCCCACGGCTAGGCGACCTGTATGTTAAATTTGTATTGATAAAAAATATTTTCATAAATAGGAGATCTTTCCCATTCCGGATCGAACAATCTACTAAAGATGCTTATAATCATCATACCTAGTAAATTTTCACGAAAAAAATTCAAAACCAGCAAATGTAAAAGATTCATTTCGCACCCTCCACCACGGGACGTGATCGTCGTTAGACTTGGCAACCCTGCGAGTGACAGATAGGTATCTCCGCCAGTCAAAAAGACAAACAATAAACATTACTAGTTTTTATGATTTTTGGACTTAAAAGACATTATTTGTGAAACATTTTTCACAACGTGTTGTTTATGTCCATAGTAATTGCATTATGCATCAGGGAGATGTAGGGATTGACACGGCTTGCACATATTATCTGTGTTTTAGGATGGAGAGGACATAATGTTTTTATTGCTTTGAAGAAATTCATTAACCCATAAATTAATAAATGATTACTATTATGACGTAAAGGAAGATGAGGAATTGGACGGAATGTATTTTATATTCTATTTTCTTGCAAAATACAGACAAATCCACACTGTTCAAAAGTTATGTACTTTCAGTATATTGAAGTTGGTAAATTCGAGAGTGCATTAACAAACGTCCAAATTTGCTGCCAAATTTAACAGCTAGAAAATCGACCTATTATTTGCCGCATTCCCATGCGCTGAGGGGGATAACGGATTGTTAAATGTAAACCTATAACATATATCAAAATACATGAAAGTTGTCCTGTTTTTTTCTGTACAAATGCATCATGTTGGAATCAAAAAGTGATCTTGATTATAATACAGTCGAATTTTCACGATTTTATTCAATACTTCAATAGAAATCACTAATATTCAGAGACCTTTGACAGCTTCTGTCAAATTGCATTTCGATAAGGTATTTTTCCATTGGTCCATAATATTAATGTTGGTGAAATTGGGCCAAAGTGAACCTAAATAAGACAAAATGATAGAAACATGACATTTTTACAAATGTACGTACATATTTAAAAGACAATTGAGATAAAATATGCGGTATAATTCAAAAAAGGCGATAGCTGCGCCCCCTAGCGGTTATGAGAAAGCGTAAAAATAAATTTTCAGGCGACATATCTCAAGATCTTATTGGTACATTTTTCATAATTATTCATAACATAAATCCTTCTCATCCAACTATTTTTGTTAATATACCTTTATATCAAATAAAGATATTGATTTCACCATTCTATAAGATTTACTATGCACGTTCCATTCAATGTAGATAAGTTATTTGGAATCTTCGAAAACATCCAAAAATGCTGACACATTCGCAGAGCGTCATCTAATGGCCACAAACTGAACTACTCTGAGCCTTCATTAGGAGCGCAGGTGAATACTTTAACCACCTTTCCTGAAATGAGATTTAACTCTATACCCACCCTAAGCTAACCACATTATGAAATGAAAAATGACATACACAAAAAGTTATTTAATCATAAATTTTCGCAAAATAATTTATTTTTGAAATCGAAGTGACGCCAACTAGCAGCCATTCTAGGAAGCTGGATATAATTTCCAGCAATTTCTCTTGGTCACTTTTCTTAGAAAATTTTTTGATGATAGCTTTGGGTTGAGCGCTTGCCGAGATAGAGCTGACGCGCTCTTTATCATTGCCTCGTGAACGCCCACCTCTGCGGCGATTCGCCATAGTTAAGGTGAATTATTTACGCGCTGCGAGTTTCCGCATTGAAAAATTACCATTTTGGGTCCTCCATGTCTACAAGTGTACGGAGTTCGCCACTCTGGGGTCATTTGCTACTGCGATATCATCTTCAAAGGTCCTAAAGTGTCCCGAAGCTCCACTTGAAGCGGAAGAATGAGGGTATCGGACCGTTACGTTGATCTCAGGAAGATATTAATGTCAGATTCCTGTTATACAGGCACGATTTGCGTAAAAAATTACTTGTCTAGATTGCCGATACGCCAAATTTTTTGTGAAGCTGCTCCTCTAATAGCCCTTTACGCTTAAAAGTTACTCCTTAAAAAACTTATATTTTCCTTCCCCGTGGCCTCGCCACACTGGACTAATTTGATGCGATAATTCCGAATAATCCAAAAAATCTCAAAGTATTCAGAGCCATATTTGGAATAAGATTTTTTTCTATAGTCTCCCACCGATCTCAGGGAGAAGTAAACTGCAAGTTCCTGATCCACCCAAGAAATCAATTTCTTTTTAAATTCCGTATGCCTAAGAATCTTTTAAGACTTTTGTTCTAGAATATCCTAGAGAAAACGTCATTCTTATACCTGGAACTTATCCTGTGGTTTTTATGCTTACGGGATTCCTCATCTTGTTTCATTAAACGGCGAGACAATCATGGAATCCCAATTGCATTGTTGTTTTAAGCACCGTAATAATAAAAACAAAATTCGAAATTGGCGACTTTGCCAAACATATACTAAGTGACATATAAATCCGAACACCCAGTTTAAATGGTTTTATTTTAATAAAATTTTGTATAAGTACTTAATGAAGCATAAAAAGTAAATAATAAAAATTTCAAAATGATTACACTGCTTTAAAGCCCTTTGACCTTCTCCAACGCGCCTAGGCATGCTTCTGATCAGGTGGTAAATGTCCTCCTGTGGTATCTCATTCCAGGCAACCACCAACTCCTCTCGAAGTGCTTCTAGAGTCTGAGGAAGACGTTGCAAATTGAGCAATCTCCTACCCATCATATCCCACATGTGCTCAATTGGGGATAAGTCGGGCGATCTTGGTGTCTATGGTAACAATGTTACATCATGATGTTGGAAGAAGTCTATTGTGACTCTTGCAACATGTGGTCGGGCATTATCTTGTTGGAAAGTTGGATCTGCCAGGGTGTCAAGATAGGGTAAAAGATGGGGTTCTAGAACTTCGTGGATATAACGCTGCGCGTTCATGTTACCCCTGATGATGATTAAAGGTGACCTGGAACCATAACCTATAGCACCCCAAACGATTACTCCAACAGTGTGATGAACATATCTTTCAACAAAAAACTGTGGATTCCTCCTTTCACCACGTCGCCTTCTAACCCTGGCACGACCATCGTGCATGCCTAAACAAAATCGAGACTCGTAACTAAAGACAATACTGTTCCATTCCTGATCCCAGAGTGACCGTTGTCTGCACCACTCAAGGCGATTACGTCGGTGTTTTCGAGTTAAAGGGAGGACCCAGTGTGGCCGGTATGAAAACAAACCAAAACTTCTCATTCGTCGGTAAACACTTCGCATGCCAATAGGTCTTCCGTGTTCTGCAAACCATTCCTTTGCAATGGACCTGGTAGTGGAGAAACAGTCCCTTAAGGCCAATAATCTTAGGCGGCGATCTTCACGGTCTGTTGTTCTACGGCGGCGTCCAGTGCCCCTTGCTCTTTGCGTACGGCCTTCTCGAAGCCTGACAACACCCAACCACAGTGTCTACACTTCTTTGCACTCTAACTGCAATTACCCGAAAAAAAAGTCCAGCTTTCCGAAGTCCCACTATACGGCCCCTATCAAACTCACTAAGTTGACGAAATCGTACAGGTCTCCCCACTCTAGGTATCGTAACCGATCGTAAAGGATGTCAAGAACCAAAATCCGCCAACGTTGATTCTTTACTGCGTCTGAAATATTCATTTTTAGAGCGTTAGTGAATTAAAAAAAAAGCAGTATAAAAACCGGAATATCCAACTGATAAGGCTGAAAATTTTTTCACTTGTTATTTACACTAAGATAAATACATTCACCAACTTTCATTAAAATAAAACCATTTAAACTGGGTGTTCGGATTTATATGTCACTTAGTACACATGTTTCGTACTTAAATGGATATTATGAAATGATAGATAGTATGAACCGAGATCTTTGCATAACTGAAAATAAAATAGTTCAGATATACAGGGATATTTATCCAAATACATCAAATCTTTTATATCACATACCTCAGGAGTTTCTGAACTGATTTTATTCAAATTTTGCAACAATGCTGCCCAGGAGTGATAGAAAACTAGACCGATGGTTAAAAAATCCAGGGCTATATTTAGACTTTTGCTGTTTTAGTTGAGATTTTTAACTTACCTTTTTCTTGGCAGCTTCATGTGACACTTAATTTCAACTCTTGTTACCATTTTACAAAATAATGCTTTAAATTGAACTAAAGATGCTTTGGAACTTGAAATTCACTGCATATCAATCGCCGTTTCCCTTTTAAGCAGAATCCAGTTAAGAACTAAATCACTAAAAAAATTACCGAAATAGGTAATTAGGGTATTTTGCTCGTTTTGCTACGAGATAATAACAATTCAGTGTACAGGTTATAAAAAAAAATAAATCCGACCCTGGTAATTTTAGTTAGGAGCGCAGTCAGTCTACTTTGTTAATTGATTAGCACCATCCATTGGCTTTTTATACATAGTCATACATTTCAATATTCAGCCTTAAAGTTAATGAATTTCATAATAAAACGAAAAACTGGAAAATATCGGCTTTAACCCGGATTTTCCAACTATTCGTCCAACTTTCCATTAGCCTAGGTAGCTTTTACACAAAAGCAGTTCAATATTGCCTGAGATAAGTGACATCAGATTTGGAGTGTTTAGATATACAGGGTGGCGCATCGAAGACGAAACAGACGCATTTACTGGCAGCTCAGTTTTTTTTTCTTGGAAAAACGCTCAGATCCGTCGATTTTGTTTTGGAGGGGGGCACAAGTTTGCCAAAAAATCACGTTAACACGTGCAGCCCCCTGGGCGGGGGTGACACCAACCCTAAAATCTTAAATGGAAAGGGGGGTCGAGTGATACCTTATTTTAAAGATCTTTCAATTCCCTTTGTAATGATGTAAAATGAGCGTCAGTTCAGTAGTTTTGAAGATTTATTGATTTAAAGCTTAAAGTAGACTTTAATAGGTATATAAGATTAGTTTGTACTTCTTTCAGAAGAAATTTGACTAAAAGAATTTACTTAATAAGTAATTGATTTTGTTCACTACGCCCATGGTTTTTTATCATTTTGATGTTGAAAATAACTATTGGAGCGTTTTTTGTGACAAAAAAGTTATTTCCTGAAGAAAGATAAGGAAATATCTCGTACTTATTTTAAATAGGAATTTAGTACATACTTTGCGATTGATTTGACCAAACTTTGTTGCTGAAATAACTTGTAACGCTTTATTACATAAATTAACCATGGTATATTCCACAGCAGAAAAAGCTGAAATTATCGAAATATTTTTCGGAAATAATCAGTGCGCTAAGAGAACAGCAGAAATATTTAATGAGCGACATGAGAACAGTAACGTGCATCGAAAATATGTTCTAGAACTGGTAGCTAAATTTCAGAAAACTGGGTCAGTCGCCAATAAAAAACGTAACATTGAAAATCTCATAAGGAACGAAGCAATAGAAGTGGGGGTTTTAGGGCAAGTTTATGTAGATCCTACGTTAAGTATCCGCACATTGGAGAGTGTGTGTGGTGTTAGTCAAGGTACTGTCCAACGGATTCTAAAGTCCCATAGTTTTCATCCGTATAAAATTCACTTGGTACAAGAACTTAATGAAGACGATTTTGATCGGCAATTACAATTCTGTGAAGACATGAGTGAACGAATTATAAACGATGAACATTTTCTATTCAACACTTGCTTTTCCGACGAATGTTCATTTTTCTTAAATGGCGTAGTAAATCGTCATAACTGCCGATATTGTTCCGATTCTAATCCTAGAATTTATCATGAGATTCATACACAGCAGCCACAAAAATTAAATGTTTGGGCTGGTACTTTGATGATCATTTAGTTGGTCCTTTTTTCTTACCTGGAAATTTGACCGGTGAAATGTATTTGGAATTACTGGAAGACGACATAGATCCTGCATTAACAGCCATAATTGAAAATCAGAATGATCGGCGGTACATTGCGAATAGGTTGATGTTCCAGAGGTGCCACTGAATGGCCACCAAGATCGCCAGATTTATCACCCTTGGATTTCTTTATGTGGGGTCATTTAAAAAGCAAAATCTATGCTACTCAGCCAACATCAATAGAAGACCTGCGACAAAGAATTGTGAATTAGTGCCTTCAAATTACTCCTCAAATATTGCAAAACGTGCGACAAAGTTTTGAGCAAAATCTTTATTATTGCATGGAGAGTCATGGTGGCCATTTTCAATATTTACTTGCCTAACGGGTCAGTTCATTCTTCATTTTTAAATTACTTTGCTGCCAAATGTATTGATCTCCACTAATGATGATGTATTAGTTTTATTTAAGCTTTAAATCAATAAATCTTCAAAACTACTGAACTGAAGTACCTTAATTTTATATCATTATAAAGGGAATTGAAATACCTTTAAAATAAGGTATCACTCGACCCCCCCTTTCCATTTAAGATTTTGGGGGTGGTGTCACCCCCGCTTAGGGGGCTGCACGTGCTAACGTGATTTTTTGTCAAACTTGCGTCCCCCTCGAAAACAAAATCGACGGGTCTAATCGTTTTTCAAAAAAAAAACTGAGCTGCTAGTAAATGCGTCGGTTTCGTTTTCGTTGCGCCAGCCTGTATATCACCATATACAGGGTGGCCAATATATAACTGACTGATTCAAATTGCGCGCCATTTTTGATACACGCATTTCAGTGGATGACGCCTAGTAGTTGTTTAAAGCTTATGTGTCCAATTCAGCATGGAGCGCTACACGAGCTCACAACGTGTGCGTATTGTTGAAACGTTTTACTTCAATAATGAGTCGATTCCTGCAGCGATTCGGAAGCCACAGGATTTCGGTTGAAATAACGTGCCCGGTGTCAACACCATTCGTGAGTTGGTGCGGAAATTTTAATAAACAGGTGAAGCTAAAGACTCGCCAAGGTGTTCCAACCGTTCGTACTCCGGAAAATATCGGGAGAGTTCGTGAAAGTGTGGTGGAGCGCCCTGAGACGTCTACCAGACATCGTTCTCAAGAACTGTGTATTCGTCGTACGTCATTATGCACTAATTTAAAAAGAAACTTGCATTTGCGGCCATACAAAATTACACAATTATAATTATATGAAGATTTTTGAAACATAATTAGGCGCTTATTTGTTCCTATGGCTAAGCCCCTATTGGCTAATTGAATTAACGCAACCCATTAAAGCAACGTCAAACAAAACAGGAACAATTTTAGTGGGCAATGTGGCGCAAAATCATCCAAATTGATATTTGCGCTTAAAATAATTGCTAAAAATGCGCGCGGAGAAGTGGTCCGTTCATTTTGCATGCAGAGCAGTTTATGGGGGAAAATTCCCCGCCAGTAATTGTGTCGCCGGCAAGGCGGCACGTCGTTTGAGATACTTTTAAGATTAAAATTGTCGGGACGTGGAAGGATTAGGCGCTCACACATACCAAAGTGTACAAACTATAGAGTAATAGAATCCCTGATGGTAACCGGTTTATTTTTTTTAACAACTGTTCCCTCATCTAAAAATTGCGCTCGGAGGACAGAGATTTTCGTCAAATGAAGACGCAATCAGCTTCGTGATCATTTCGCAGAGAAAAACGCCAAGTACTATTTGGACGGGTTACAGAGATGGGAGCATCGCTGGAAGAAGTGTGTCGTGCTGCAAGGAAACTTTGTTGAAAGATAAAAAAATGCCTTGTACCTTTGTTAGGTCGGAAACTTTCCAGGCCACCCTCGTATATAGACCGACAACTATACGATCAAACCTTAAAAGTGACTGTGAATTTAAGGCGGTCCAATATCTTGCGTTCTTGGGCCGTGATCATTGTCTTCTGCCGTTCTTCCTTCAATCTTACCCCCCACTATTAATGTCAAAAATTCATACTTTGTTTCCATCGCGATAGACAAACAAGTATTTGATGGTAACCTCTCGACATAGTAAGGGAATGATTGCAGTTCTGATCGCCAACGATACAAACTTGCTTAATGAGGTAATTTCCTGTAATGTATATTTCTCGGATCGAGATATGCACAACGCAAAATCTGATTGTAATATTGGATCACAAAGAGAAGCTACACACTTGAAAAATATGCTCTTCCGCCTATATGATGTTCCAAATGATCTTTCATAACAAATTGACGACTACCAAAGGAATAGTCAGAGGTTCTCTTTCCATATACATGTTGAAAATCGACTGCATAAAACGCTTTACTGAAAAATGGTGTAAAGTATAAACATAACAAGCCACTCTGTGCGTAACTGTTTGTGTTATGATTGGGATTGATTTAATTGAGCATAAATATATAATGATATGTAGCTATTATTATACAGAGATAAATAAACTGCAAATTATTCGACGGTGTTCCAATTAGGTGATGATAAAAAATGATGTTATGAAACCACGACTCGTCTGATACTTTCACCGAATGCATTGAGAGCCCGAGCATACGCCAACACCGCTGTAATTGTTGGTTGATACAGTGGGAATGCAAGAAATGTACCAAATGAATTTGGAAAGAGTTAAAGATGCATCTCTGCGTGTTGCTCTCTACACGTCTATAGTATTAAATAATATGCAGCAAGAATACCTGGTCGATGAAATCTTCGTTGATTCTTTTGGGCTACTTCTCGCATTCCGAATTTATAAAGAATTAATCAAGAACCAACGTGTTTTCGAGCTCCAGTGGTGAAACTTGCAAGCAGTCGTTAACGTTAATAAGGAATTCAGATCTCTTTCTACCAACCTTCGATAGCTCAGTTGGTAGAGCGGTGGACTGTAGTGGAATCATGCCTTGTAGACATCCATAGGTCGCTGGTTCAAATCCGGCTCGAAGGATCCTTTTTTATTTCTTCAATAATTGAAATTAAGGTGATATGGTGTGATTGAAAACACGGAATCAGTTTTACCAACCTTCGATAGCTCAGTTGGTAGAGCGGTGGACTGTAGTGGAATCATGCCTTGTAGACATCCATAGGTCGCTGGTTCAAATCCGGCTCGAAGGATCCTTTTTTATTTCTTCAATAATTGAAATTAAGGTAATATGGTGTGATTGAAAATACTGAATCAGTTTTACCAACCTTCGATAGCTCAGTTGGTAGAGCGGTGGACTGTAGTGGAATCAAGCCTTGTAGACATCCATAGGTCGCTGGTTCAAATCCGGCTCGAAGGATCCTTTTTTATTTCTTCAATAATTGGAATTAAGGTAACATGCTGTGAATGAAAATATGGAATCAGTGTTACCAACCTTCGATAGCTCAGTTGGTAGAGCGGTGGACTGTAGTGGAATTGTGCCTTGTAGACATCCATAGGTCGCTGGTTCAAATCCGGCTCGAAGGATACTTTTTTATTTCTTCAATAATTGAAATTAAGGTGATATGGTGTGATTGAAATTACAGAATCAGTTTTACCAACCTTCGATAGCTCAGTTGGTAGAGCGGTGGACTGTAGTGGAATCATGCCTTGTAGACATCCATAGGTCGCTGGTTCAAATCCGGCTCGAAGGATCCTTTTTTATTTCTTCAATAATTGAAATTAAGGTGATATGGTGTGATTGAAAATACAGAATCAGTTTTACCAACCTTCGATAGCTCAGTTGGTAGAGCGGTGGACTGTAGTGGAATCATGCCTTGTAGACATCCATAGGTCGCTGGTTCAAATCCGGCTCGAAGGATCCTTTTTTATTTCTTCAATAATTGAAATAAAGGTGATATGGTGTGATTGAAAATACAGAATCAGTTTTACCAACCTTCGATAGCTCAGTTGGTAGAGCGGTGGACTGTAGTGGAAGCATGCATTGTAGACATCCATAGGTCGCTGGTTCAAATCCGGCTTGAAGGATCCTTTTTTATTTCTTCAATAATTGAAATTAAGGTGATATGGTGTAATTGAAATTACAGACTCAGTTTTATCAACCTTCGATAGCTCAGTTGGTAGAGCGGTGGACTGTAGTGGAATCATGCCTTGTAGACATCCATAGGTCGCTGGTTCAAATCCGGCTCGAAGGATCCTTTTTTATTTCTTCAATAATTGAAATAAAGGTGATATGGAGTCATTGAAAATACAGAATCAGTTTTACCAACCTTCGATAGCTCAGTTGGTAGAGCGGTGGACTGTAGTGGAATTGTGCCTTGTAGACATCCATAGGTCGCTGGTTCAAATCCGGCTCGAAGGATCCTTTTTTATTTCTTCAATAATTGATATTAAGGTGATATGGTGTGATTGAAAATACGGAATCAGTTTTACCAACCTTCGATAGCTCAGTTGGTAGAGCGGTGGACTGTAGTGGAATTGTGCCTTGTAGACATCCATAGGTCGCTGGTTCAAATCCGGCTCGAAGGATCCTTTTTTATTTCTTCAGTAATTGAAATTAGGGTGATATGGTATGATTGAAAATACAGAATCAGTTTTACCAACCTTCGATAGCTCAGTTGGTAGAGCGGTGGACTGTAGTGGAACTGTGCCTTGTAGACATCCATAGGTCGCTGGTTCAAATCCGGCTCGAAGGATCCTTTTTTATTTCTTCAATAATTGAAATTAAGGTGATATGGTGTGATTGAAAATACAGAATCAGTTTTACCAACCTTCGATAGCTCAGTTGGTAGAGCGGTGGACTGTAGTGGAATCATGCCTTGTAGACATCCATAGGTCGCTGGTTCAAATCCGGCTCGAAGGATCCTTTTTTATTTCTTCAATAATTGAAATGAAGGTGATATGGTGTGATTGAAAATACGGAATCAGTTTTACCAACCTCCGATAGCTCAGTTGGTAGAGCGGTGGACTGTAGTGGAATCATGCCTTGTAGAGATCCATAGGTCGCTGGTTCAAATCCGGCTCGAAGGATCCTTTTTATTTCTTCAATAATTGAAATATATTTGATATGGTGTGATTGAAAATGCAGAATCAGTTTTACAAACCTTAGCTGGCTCAGTTGGTAGAGCGGTGGACTGTAGTGGAATCATGCCTTGTAGACATCCATAGGTCGCTGGTTCAAATCCGGCTCGAAGGATTCTTTTTTATTTCTTCAATAATTGAAATATATTTGATATGGTGTGATTGAAAATGCAGAATCAGTTTTACAAACCTTAGCTGGCTCAGTTGGTAGAGCGGTGGACTGTAGTGGAATCATGCCTTGTAGACATCCATAGGTCGCTGGTTCAAATCCGGCTCGAAGGATCCTTTTTTATTTCTTCAATAATTGGAATTAAGGTGATATGGTGTGGTTGAAAATACGGAATCAGTTTTACCAACCTTCGATAGCTCAGTTGGTAGAGCGGTGGACTGTAGTGGAATCATGCCTTGTAGACATCCATAGGTCGCTGGTTCAAATCCGGCTCGAAGGATTTTTTTTTATTTCTTCAATAGTTGAAACATATTTGATATGGTGTGATTGAAAATACAGAATCAGTTTTACCAACCTTCGATAGCTCAGTTGGTAGAGCGGTGGACTGTAGTGGAATCATGCCTTGTAGACATCCATAGGTCGCTGGTTCAAATCCGGCTCGAAGGATCCTTTTTTATTTCTTCAATAATTGAAATTAATGTGATATGGTGTGATTGAAAATACAGAATCAGTTTTACCAACCTTCGATAGCTCAGTTGGTAGAGCGGTGGACTGTAGTGGAATCATGCCTTGTAGACATCCATAGGTCGCTGGTTCAAATCCGGCTCGAAGGATCCTTTTTTATTTCTTCAATAATTGAAATTAAGGTGATATGGTGTGATTGAAAATACAGAATCAGTTTTACCAACCTTCGATAGCTCAGTTGGTAGAGCGGTGGACTGTAGTGGAATCATGCCTTGTAGACATCCATAGGCCGCTGGTTCAAATCCGGCTCGAAGGATCCTTTTTTATTTCTTCAATAATTGAAGTTAAGGTGATATGGTGTGATTGAAAATACAGAATCAGTTTTACCAACCTTCGATAGCTCAGTTGGTAGAGCGGTGGACTGTAGTAGAATCATGCCTTGTAGACATCCATAGGTCGCTGGTTCAAATCCGGCTCGAAGGATCCTTTTTTATTTCTTCAATAATTGAAATTAAGGTGATATGGTGTGATTGAAATTACAGAATCAGTTTTACCAACCTTCGATAGCTCAGTTGGTAGAGCGGTGGACTGTAGTGGAATCAAGCCTTGTAGACATCCATAGGTCGCTGGTTCAAATCCGGCTCGAAGAATCCTTTTTTATTTCTTCAGCAGTTGAAATTAAGGTGACATGGTGTGATTGAAAATACAGAATCAGTTTTATCAACCTTAGATAGCTCAGTTGGTAGAGCGGTGAACTGTAGTGGAATCATGCCTTGTAGACATCCATAGGTCGCTGGTTCAAATCCGGCTCGAAGGATCCTTTTTTATTTCTTTAATAATTGAAATTGACGTGATATGGTATGATCGAAAATACCGAATCAGTTTTACCAACCTTCGATAGCTCAGTTGGTAGAGCGGTGGACTGTAGTGGAATCATGCCTTGTAGACATCCATAGGTCGCTGGTTCAAATCCGGCTCGAAGGATCCTTTTTTATTTCTTTAATAATTGAAATTGACGTGATATGGTATGATCGAAAATACAGAATCAGTTTTACCAACCTTCGATATCTCAGTTGGTAGAGCGGTGGACTGTAGTGGAATTGTGCCTTGTAGACATCCATAGGTCGCTGGTTCAAATCCGGCTCGAAGGATTCTTTTTTATTTCTTCAATACTTGAAAGTAAGATAACATCGTATGAATGAAAATATAGAATCAGTTTTACCAACCTGCGATAGCTCAGTTGGTAGAGCGGTGGACTGTAGTGGAACTGTGTCTTGTAGACATCCATAGGTCGCTGGTTCAAATCCGGCTCGAAGGATCCTTCTTTATTTCTTCAATACTTGAAAGTAAGATAACATCGTATGAATGAAAATATAGAATCAGCGTTACCAACCTGCGATAGCTCAGTTGGTAGAGCGATGGACTGTAGTGGAGCTGTGCCTTGTAGACATCCAGAGGTCGCTTGTTCAAATCCGGTCGAAGGATCCTTTTTTATTTCTTCAATACTTGAAAGTAAGATAAAATCGTATGAATGAAAATATAGAATCAGTTTTACCAACCTGCGATAGCTCAGTTGGTAGAGCGGTGGACTGTAGTGGAATTGTGCCTTGTAGACATCCATAGGTCGCTGGTTCAAATCTGGCTCGAAGGATCCTTTTTTATTTCTTCAATACTTGAAAGTAGGATAAAATCGTATGAGTGAAAATATAGAATCAGTTTTACCAACCTGCGATAGCTCAGTTGGTAGAGCGGTGGACTGTAGTGGAACTGTGCCTTGTAGACATCCATAGGTCGCTGGTTCAAATCCGGCTCGAAGGATCCTTTTTTATTTCTTCAATACTTGAAAGTAAGATAACATCGTATGAATGAAAATATAGAATCAGTGTTACCAACCTTCGATAGCTCAGTTGGTAGAGTGGTGGACTGTAGTGGAACTGTGCATTGGAGACATCCATAGGTCGCTGGTTCAAATCCGGCTCGAAGGATCCTTTTTTATTTCTTCAGTAATTGAAATTAAGGTGATATAGTGTGATTGAAATTGCAGAATCAGTTTTACCAAGCTTCGATAGCTCAGTTGGTAGAGCGGTGGACTGTAGTGGAATAATGCCTTGTAGACATCCATAGGTCGCTGGTTCAAATCCGGCTCGAAGGATCCTTTTTTATTTCTTCAATAATTGAAATTAAGGTGATATGGTGTGATTGAAAATACAAAATCAGTTTAGCAACCTTCGATAGCTCAGTTGGTAGAGCGGTGGACTGTAGTGGAATCATGCCTTGTAGACATCCATATGTCGCTGGTTCAAATCCGGTTCGAAGGATCCTTTTTTATTTCTTCAATATTTGAAATTAAGGTAATATGGTGTGATTGAAAATACGGAATCAGTTTTACCAACCTTCGATAGCTCAGTTGGTAGAGCGGTGGACTGTAGTGGAATCATGCCTTGTAGACATCCATAGGTCGCTGGTTCAAATCCGGCTCGAACGATTCTTTTTTATTTTTTCAATAATTGAAATATATTTGATATGGTGTGATTGAAAATACAGAATCAGTGTTACAAACCTTAGATAGCTCAGTTGGTAGAGCGGTGGACCGTAGTGGAATCATGCCTTGAAGACATCCATAGGTCGCTGGTTCAAATCCAGCTCGAAGGATCCTTTTTTATTTCTTCAGTAATTGAAATTAGGGTGATATGGTGTGATTGAAATTACAGAATCAGTTTTACCAACCTCCGATAGCTCAGCTGGTAGATCGGTGGACTGTAGTGGAACTGTGCCTTGTAGACATCCATAGGTCGCTGGTTCAAATCCGGCTCGAAGGATCCTTTTTTATTTCTTCAATACTTGAAAGTAAGATAAAATCGTATGAATGAAAATATAGAATCAGCTTTACCAACCTGCGATAGCTCAGTTGGTAGAGCGATGGACTGTAGTGGAGCTGTGCCTTGTAGACATCTAGAGGTCGCTTGTTCAAATCCGGCTCGAAGGATCCTTTTTTATTTCTTCAATACTTGAAAGTAAGATAAAATCGTATGAATGAAAATATAGAATCAGTTTTACCAACCTGCGATAGCTCAGTTGGTAGAGCGGTGGACTGTAGTGGAATTGTGCCTTGTAGACATCCATAGGTCGCTGGTTCAAATCCGGCTCGAAGGATCCTTTTTTATTTCTTCAATACTTGAAAGTAGGATAAAATCGTATGGGTGAAAATATAGAATCAGTTTTACCAACCTGCGATACCTCAGTTGGTAGAGCGGTGGATTGTAGTGGAACTGTGCCTTGTAGACATCCATAGGTCGCTGGTTCAAATCCGGCTCGAAGGATCCTTTTTTATTTCTTCAATACTTGAAAGTAAGATAACATCGTATGAATGAAAATATAGAATCAGTGTTACCAACCTTCGATAGCTCAGTTGGTAGAGCGGTGGACTGTAGTGGAACCGTGCATTGGAGACATCCATAGGTCGCTGGTTCAAATCCGGCTCGAAGGATCCTTTTTTATTTCTTAAATTATCGAGATTTAGGTAATATATTATGAATGAAAATATAGAACCAGACTCAAAAAAATATAAGTAGTCATACATTACAATATTATCAAAATACTTATTCCACGTACCCTAAATGCAGAACAGCTGCTTCAAAACAACAATTTATGGAACAACATTGTGCCACTGCGTTTCCGGAAGTAAAACTGTGATATAGTTTGTACCCCAAAACTTACTTTGCTTAAGTTTCACGCGCACTGCCATACTCCTAGAAACTTCCTTGCTATTCAGTAGTAGAAGTTCCAAAATTCAAGTCCCTGTGGCCGTGACTATGCTTATTGTCACGCAATAAAATAGTAGGCCCACTTGGAACATACGCCTACACGAAATAGTCCAGCTAGGTTGGAAGGAAACTTTAGAATCACTATCAATTAAGTATGGTAGTATTTTGCTGATAGTCAAGGAACAGTAGTAACTATTCTGTGAAGTTTGTCCAAGAAAATCCCATGGATCCCATGGATTTATGTTCATTGTTGAATATAACTAATAATTTTTTGTTACTACGAGTAAATGTAGTCTGTTTTATAACTCAAATCATTGTTGCTGATTGTATTTATTTCATAATTTTAATAGTTTGTAAGTACCATGCCACCAGATAAAGTAAATGAGTGAATAATTAACGATGCTTCTTCTATATTTGTCAGATACCACCATGTAACGACAGCGTCAGTCTCCGTTTTGCGATTGCGTCAGCTTTATGTGACAGTGTTGCCAGACGTTAAGGAATTTATCAGAATGCGTTACCTTAAAGTCTAATCCAATTAAGAAGCTTAAAGAACAAAGTAGACCATTTGAAATAATAGAGTATCCAAGACAGTAAAGCGGCAATGCGTGAATTTATACACAATTTCTGTAGATCTGTGCTAAGATTCATAACATAAAGTCATGTTTCATCTTGTTTCAGCTACGATTGGTTCGAAGGCCTAGGCTTAAAATGGTATGCTCTACCTGCAGTCTCCAACATGATGTTCGACTGCGGAGGCATCCAGTTTACTGCAGCCCCGTTCAACGGATGGTACATGAGCACGGAAATCGGATGCAGAGACCTGTGCGATGCTACCAGGCTCAATATGCTGGAGGTACGTTGTTCTAAACAACCGCTCATTAAATGCCGATTTTAGAAATTACGCTTGAGCAGCAAGAAAAATAGTATATAAGTCACATGGAAAAAGAACACAAATATCCTGGGATGAGATACCTCAGGAAATCGATCATCTGGAGTATACCCAAACATGTTATCCATTAATAGTTATAATAATAATAAATGCCTTTATTTTCAAACAGTTCACAAACAAATATCAAAAAAGAAACATGAGTATTAACGAGAAGAAAAATGACGACTGTTTGAAAACCACAAGGGGAAGTAGACTATCTAGTGCTCTTCCACTCAGACCTTGGAACTATTAAAAACATTATGCCAGTATTTACATCCATCAAGCATATACAAGCATCAATATGAACAACATGTAAGTTAAAAAAAAAGAGGAGAGAAAAGTGAGAAACATGGTAGTAAATTAAAAAAAAATCTAGAATAATATATATACACATATGTTTTCACACCGCATAAACAACCGTCAATATGAACGACAATCAAGTTTAAAAAAAGAGAAAAGAGAAAAACGTGGTAGTAACTTTAAAAGTCTAGAATAATATATGTACGTATATATGTTACGGTTTAAGTACTTACTTAGCTAGATTATAGGCTAGCTGGATTGTATACAGACTTTCCATATGTCTGGTTACTTTAATGGAAAATCAACTTTTCACTAAAATAGCTACGAATAAGGGTTGGCTTGTATACTATCCAGTTAGTCTATAAACTGTACAAGCTTCAACGATGTTACATAGGTAAAATTTTTGGTTAGTTCACAAACTCTTCACAGTGGGTACGTAAAGTGTGAGCTCAGCATTCCCAGTAATATATAATAAACAATTCGTTGGTTAGTATGTAAACCAACTAATCCTCTGGTTAATTTATTGGAAAAGTGAGATTATGTTTGTAGGTGGTTTATAGCAGGTATTCGCCAATGTAAAATTCCAACGTTATCACTCCCTAATCAAATTTGCAGCATAAAAATAACACATGTTGCAATTACAGCATATCAACCTATTTTAATTTCAATGCAAATAAGTCTATAACGCATAGGTGGCTGTGAAAAATAAAAGCCATGACAATTGTTTTTATTAACACAGCTATTGGAATACGTTTAAAATAGTTTTGGGTAGTTAAGGTTTTCAAAATGGGTAGAGGAAGGTTATTAGTGAGGAAAATTCGGTTACTGATAATTAAATTTTTAATTCTGGGAAATCAACTCAGAAATTGCAACTTTGTTAGACTTCGCGGTACAGTGTGAGAAATATTCTTAGAAGATATAACGTAACTGGTTCAGTCAATATTAAGCCACGATATGTGAAAAAAAATAATATCACAAATGCCTACCGAATGGCATTAAGAAGAATAATCGTGAAAAACAGGGGGTGCCAATTATTTACAATTAAGTGCTCTGTAGAGTGTCGCTATTGGAAGGAGAATTTCGAGGTCTACAACTCATAGAGAGGCCCACAAACTGGGATTTAGCACTTGCAAGGTAAGTTTTCTGATGAAAAAAGTGAAGTAAAAACCCTAAAGTTGCACAACTTGTTTATAGGCCAAAGAAAAGCCACTATTAATGCCAATGCAAGAGAAAAATCGGCTTAGATGGTCTAAAGAACATAGACATAGACACCTCAACAATGGTGTGCAATACAATGGAGTGATGAGGCCCGATTCGAAGTTTGTGTTGGTGACAGTCGCAGTAGAGTTATTCGCAAAAAAAATTAAGGATTCCATGTTGACTGCCTGAAGAGAAAAGTGAAATTTCCAGCATCCATTATGGTCTGGGGCAGTATGTCATCAAAAGGAGTAGGAAACTTCATTTTATTGATGGAAATGTGGATACAAACAAATATTTGGCAATTTTAGAAGAATCGCTTTACCAGTGATGGAAGAATATTTGACATCCGGCCAAGATTTTGTGTACCAGCAAGATGGTGCAGCGTTCCATACCTCAAAAAAGGCTATAAAATGGATGGAAGAAGATAATTTACCACTTTTGAAATGGGTTTTCTAGCAGTCCAGATCTGTCACCTATTGAAACTTTGTGATGAAAATTTGCTGTTGCTTTGTTACTTCGCGCATTTATTCGCACATTGTTTATTTGTTCAGATGTTCTATTAGTTATAGGTCTAAGTGATTTCAAATATGTATTTTTTACGACTAGAGTGTATCTCAAATTGTTTTAGAAATAAATAGTTTCGTCATGTTTAGTTTATATATATTATATATATATATATATATATATATATTATATATATAATATAATTATGCTGAAGTTTCTTTTCTCTCTAGTCGAAGTGCCTTTCCATTTTTTGTGTTTTTCCCTTTATGGCACACAGACTATGTAAATTAAATTCATTATGCTATGTATTGCTCACTAAAGGGTATCTATACTGTTAGGCAATAAATGCTTTATTATTATTATCATATCAATCTTCTTGTTTGAAAGGGTCCTATCTGAATGTGCAACAAGGTATGAATATTTAGTTGAAATAAATTTATAGAATTTGACATTTTTTCAAATGAAGTGTACATAATTTAATGTATATTTAGATAGATCCTTCCAAGAGAAAGATATTGGTATAAACATAGAATTTTGCTGATTGGTTCATGAATTGTAAGCGACTCGGTGTACAAAAACTTTGACAGCCTGCCATTCCGCTATTTTGAAATATAGTCATTTTATATTATAGAATCAATAAGCACTCATAAATACCTTCAAAATAAAGAATTGCACGCCCCCCCCCCCATTTTATTCAAATAAATGTGACAAGATGGCGCCCTGCCACCATTTTGCAATTACTGTCACTTTTATGCTAAAGTATAGCCTGTCAAAAATAAATAAAAAGTACTGTATATCAATTGTTGCTTGTAAAACTCCATCTAACTCCAAACCAGCAAAGTAAGTAAGCTACACACACATAGCAAAACCCGATTACTCCATCGCTGATGAAAAGTTGGCGAAAGCAACTTCCGGACAGCAACAAGCTTGCCGCGAGTGATAGCGGTCTACCTTATTGACATTAAATTTGTCAAGTACCCTTTTCGTTATCCGCCGGTGTTGAAGTTCTCGTAATGCGATTTCGCTTTCATTGACCATTTTCCTGAGCACCTACATACATTAGGAGGAGTTGCCAGATAGAGCGCAGCGCCGAAATGTTCTTCCCTGGGGCCCTTTGGGAACGGGAACTCCCTACTACATATACTAAGTGACATATAAATCCGAACACCCAGTTTAAATGGTTTTATTTTAATAAAAGTTGGTGAATGTATTTATCTACTGTAAATAACAAGTGAAAAAATTTTCAGCCTTATCAGTTGGACATTCCTGTTTTTATACGCTTTTTTTAATTCACTAACGCTATAAAAATGAATATTTCAGCCGCAGTAAAGAATCAACGTTGGCGGAATTTTGGTCTTGACATCCTTTTACGATCGGTTCCGATGTCTAGAGTACGGAGACCTGTACGATTTCGTCAACTTAGTGAGTTTGATAGGGCTGTATAGTGGACTTCGGGAAGCTGGACTTTCTTTTCGGGCAATTGCAGTTAGAGTGCAAAGAAGTGTAGGACACTGTGGTTAGGTGTTTTCAGGCATGGCGTCGAGAAGGACATACGCAAAGAGCAATGGGCACTGGACGCCGCCGTTAGACACAACGCATGAGATCGCGCCTAAGATTATGACCTTAAGGGACCGTTTCTCCACTACCAGGTCCATTGCAAATGACTGGTTTGCAGAAAACGGAAGAACTATTGGCATGCCAAGTGTTTACCGACGAATGACAAGTTTTGGCTTGTTTTCATACCGGCCACACTGGGTCCTCCCTTTAACTCGAGAACACCGACGTAATCGCCTTGAGTGGTGGCAGACAACGGTCACTCTGGATCAGGAATGGAACAGTATTGTCTTTAGTGACGAGTCTCGATTTGTTTAGGCATGCACGATGGTCGTGCCAGGGTTAGAAGGCGATGTGGTGAAAGGAGGAATCCACAGTTTTTGTTTGAAAGACATGTTCATCACACTGTTGGAGTTATGGTTTGGGGTGCTATAGCTTATGGTTCCAGGTCACCTTTAATCTTCATCAGAGGTAACATGAACGCGCAGCGTTATATCCACGAAGTTCTAGAACCCCATCTTTTACCCTATCTTGACACCCTGGCAGATGCAACTTTCCAACAAGATAATGCCCGACCACATGTTGCAAGAGTCACAATAGACTTCTTTCAACATAATGATGTCACATTGTTACCATGGCCACCAAGATCTCCCGACTTATCCCAATTGAGCACGTGTGGGATATGATGGGTAGGAGATTGCTCAATTTGCAACGTCCTCCTCAGACCCTAGAAGCACTTCGAGAGGAGTTGGTGGTTGCCTGGAATGAGATAACACAGGAGGACATTGACCACCTGATCAGAAGCATGCCTAGGCGCGTTGGAGAATGCGTAGCATATCAGGGTGGCATCCCACACATTATTAAAGGTCAAAGGGCTTTAAAGCAGTGCAATGATTTTGAAATTTTTATCATTTACTTATTATGCTTCATTAAGTACTTATACAAAATTTTATTACAATAAAACCATTTAAACTGGGTGTTCGGATTTATATGTCACTTAGTATATTAGATACAGACATCAGTCTCGTTAACAGTTCAGATTAAGATATCACGGTGCTGGTGTGTGGTGAAAGTAAAACTAAAGGTGGCGTCAATAGTTTAGTGTAGTTCCCATAACGGCTGTAGTCTGACTGCACTACGTACGGTGCACATGCGTCTTTCTATTAGGTTATAGAAAAAAGTTTCTGAGGCTTTCGATGTAGGTGGCAATACTGTGAAAATGTGCAACTACAAGGCACTCATGCTTAATACAAAAAAACCTGAGAAGTGTTGCCTTGTACGTGAGCAAGCACGAGCTTATAGATATAATGGGTGACAAAAAACGGGTATACAATTTACGATAGAGATAGAGAGTGACCAACAACTGCCCTTCTTGGACGTACTAGTCAGGAAACGAGGTAACAAGCTGGGTCACACGGTGTACAGGAAACCAACGCACACAGACAGATACCTGCACGCTTTGTCCAACCATCATCCAATTCAGAACCCTGACAGAATGAGCTCGAAGGATTTGCGAACCGGTGAACCTCCAGACAGAACTTGAACACCTGAAAACTGCGTTCGAAGCAAACGGCTACAGCAAGAGGGACATTGAAAGATCAATGAGCTCGAGAGCCAGGCCACGTAAAACCGAACAGCGTCCCACCACCTCTCAAGCTTATCTTCCATTTGTGCCAAGAGTCACGGACAAGACTGGTAGACTCCTGAAGAGACATGACATTAAAACAATCTTCAAGCCTACGAAGAAAATCCAACAAACCATCAGATCGGCAAAGGACAAGAAGGACCCACTCTCAGCTGCAGGAGTCTACCGCATACCGTATTCATGCTGCAAAGTATACATTGGAACCACGAGAAGATCAATGGGAACGAGACTCAATGGGCACAAAGCAAATTTCCGGCTAGGACAAACTGAGAAGTCTGCGGTAGCTGAACATGCACTAAGCAATGGGGACCATAGGATACGCTTTGGGAGCTGCAGGTTGCTGTCATCAGTCAACGGCTATCACAATAGACTGGTCAGGGAAGCTATCGAGATTCACAAACATCCAGATAACTTCAACAGGAAGGAAGAGACCCTCAGACTCAACCCGATCTGGCACCCGATCCTCAGAAACGCCCGAGTAGTGCCGATCGACATCCCGAAGTCAACTGAAGTGGAACAAGCCACGTCATCTACCCTCAGGTATAAATACAACCTGCGCAAGAGAAATCGTCAGTCAGCTGATGAGGCCAAGGAAAATGGGAGAAGACCGACAATAGTTGTATACCCAAGAGGGGAAAGAACAGCCCGTGTACAACAGGTGGACAAAAAGAAGCCTGTCGATTGAGGTGGCCAGAGTCAAGCACGGACTCGAGGCTAACCTCAGGAGATGAAGACAAACAGCAAACTGACTGACTGACTCCAGTCGACGAGGAAGGAGCGAAGGCTCACCAACCTTAATGCGGGAGCGCAGGACCCTCAAGGAAGAGGCCGTCCATAAACGTCGAGAACCGATGGATTAAACTTTCACCACGTGCTGTGTGTGAAATCGTTAGTCTACATCCAGCATCGGAAATGGAAGGATCTCTGAAGAAGCTTGCCACTCGTGCTAGCGAAACGTTAGGAAGAAATTCCAACCGACGACAGCCTTTGGACACGAATCAAGACAGCAGTTTAAAAAAATGGTAAACATCTATGTATGTTTATCCGATTTTAATAATTTGTGGCATTTATGTTCAGTGTCCCCTACTAGTAAAATGATTTAATTTTCAGCTTGATTCGTCATGGAGCGTTTAGACAGAAGGGTGCGAGTATACCAGCGAAGTCAATGTGCTGTTCCATACATAACCCCAGCTTTTGTACTTTATAATATATATTTGATTCAACTATTGCGTGAATTTTGTGATAACTAAGGCACATTCATTTCCAGACCATAGCTCTGAACATGGGCCTAGACACCCGCACTCCCATCACCCTATGGAAAGACAAAGCCATGGTGGAAGCCAACTTGGCAGTGCTTCACAGCTTCCAGCAGAAAGGTGTCACCATCGTTGACCATCACACGGCTTCCGAGTCCTTCATGAAGCACCTCGAAAACGAGGTTAGGCTCAGAAACGGGTGTCCAGCAGACTGGGTTTGGATTGTGCCACCACTGTCTGGATCTGCAACACCGGTGTTCCACCAGGAGATGGCATTGTACTATTTGAAACCGTCTTACGAATACCAGGTTGGTCAACAGAAATATTCTTTGTAGTGATTGTTGATTTCCGATCTATTTGAACACTATACAGGGTGTCCGCAAAGTTGGGGTTTTCCTTTTCAGAAACAACTACCCTTGAAAGAACAAAGGTAATGTGTAGTGAAACGAGGGCGACCAAGTAAAAAAAATAAAGGAAAAAGTACTCACTCTCCAGTTGACGAGAAGGGCTAAGTACGTCTCTGCCCGAAATTATACCGCCAACAGAAAATGAAATCAGCTGATGCGCTACCGAGCAGACGTAAATAGTCTAGGTATTTCATCCCGTCCAATCGATTTGGGAGAATAAATGGTCCAATGAGCCTACCGTTCACCATGCTAGCCCAAACATTCACAGAAAATGTTTGTTGAAAATGTGCCCGACGGACAGCGTGCGGATTTTTTACTGACCAAACATGAGTGTTGCGAAAGTTATTCACCCCATTACGCGTGAACGTAGATTCGTCTGTCACCAATATGCACTTCAAAAAGTCCGGATTATTGTCATGTTGATGCAACAACCACTCACAAAACCGCACTCTTGCTGGAAAATCGTCAGGTTGAAGGGCTTGTACACGTTGGACGTGAAACGGATACAGCCCCTCTTCACGCAGCGTTTGTCACACTTTAGTTTTTGATACTTGTACTTCTCTAGCCACGTCTCTAGTGCTTGTTGTTTTTGAAACGCAATCGATTATACGAGTTCGTTTACCTCTACACGCGTGACCGTAACCGTAGGTTGAAGATTCATACTGACCTGACACACTGACCCCGACCCCCGACCCAGTTCTGTCGTCGGGTTGAGCTAGTAGCCGGTACCAGTTGGGGATATCGCGAGTCGCGGCTACAGGACGGTATTCAGATATTTTTGATGTTGCAGAGCCCTTTATCTCGGTTCCCTTAAGACATTGGTGTATATGGTACTAAGAAAAGTTGCTTATGTTTTCAAGATCTACACGCCGTGTAAAGGAAAACCCCAACTTTGCGGACACCCTGTATAAATGAATGTCCCAATAATAGAAACATCCTGTAGAAGATAGTATGTTAATGTTATAAGGTCGTATATCCAGAGCAGTTCCTTTAGGGTTAGCAAATAATCTGGTATCTCGAAATAATAATATAATTCTAGTTGCAGAATCCCAAATAAATGATAATTACGCAAAACATCATAACCTCCGTTTAAACGCTACAAAATCAAAAGATATACTTCTAGTTGCAGAATCTCAAATAAATGATAATTACCCATAACATCATAATCTCTGTTTAAACCCTACAAAATCAAAAGGTATACTTCAAAAAATTTAGGAAATATACTAAGTGACATATAAATCCGAACACCCAGTTTAAATGGTCTTATTTTAATAAAAGTTGGTGAATGTATTTATCTTACTGTAAATAACAAGTGAACAAATTTTCAGCCTTATCAGTTGGACATTCCGGTTTTATATATATACTAAGTGACATATAAATCCGAACACCCAGTTTAAATGGTCTTATTTTAATAAAAGTTGGTGAATGTATTTATCTTACTGTAAATAACAAGTGAACAAATTTTCAGCCTTATCAGTTGGACATTCCGGTTTTTATACTGCTTTTTTTTAATTCACTAACACTCTAAAAATGAATATTTCAGCCGCAGTAAAGAATCAACGTTGGCGGATTTTGGTTCTTGACATCCTTTACGATCGGTTACGATGCCTAGAGTACGGAGACCTGTACGATTTCGTCAACTTAGTGAGTTTGATAGGGGCCGTATAGCGGGACTTCGGGAAGCTGGACTTTCTTTTCGGGCAATTGCAGTTAGAGTGCAAAGAAGTGTAGACACTGTGGTTAGGTGTTGTCAGGCATGGCTTCGAGAAGGCACTGGACGCCGCCGTAGAACAACAGACCGCCGCCTAAGATTATTGGCTTTAAGGGACCGTTTCTCCACTACCAGGTCCATTGCAAATGAATGGTTTGCAGAATACGAAGACCA
>CAVLJG010000009.1:70353433-70378391 GCA_963669975.1 Acanthoscelides obtectus
AAGCTTCATAATTTGATAAATTCATTAACGATTTTGATTAATAACACTGATCAATAGCCAAAAAATATCCTAAATAAAATCAACAAAATATTACTATTTTTAATGTGCTAAAACCGGAATGAAACTTATTTTTTCAATATTAGTTCAAGTTTTAGAGATACGGTAATTATATGTGTTCCTGCTGTGACAGTGTTAATATACTGTAATTCACAAGAATGCACGTGCTACATTTTTATATTCGGCAAGGAAAGATGATGTAATCGGCATGATTGTGTTACGTTATACATACGTGTACATTATATTGTTTTATATTAGCCATTTTTTCCTCAGTTGGCTGACAGCGTTCATGCAAGATGTCTCGAAAGTGTGTAAACAATCCAGATCAGTTGTTACGTGTGTGGTGATGTGACTTTTGCGTCTCAGAGACGGTCTATTACTCCACTAATAACAAAGGCATATCAGCTTTATTTCGGTTGTAAACTAGGTGATCAAGACAAACAGTGGGCACCCCACATCTGCTGTAATACATGTGCTTCAAGTCTGAGGAGCTGGTTAAATGGCAAAAAACGGTCTATGCGCTTTGCTGTCCCAATGGTTTGGAGAGAGCCTACAAATCATATTAATGATTGTTACTTTTGCATGGCTTGTGTTGGACAAGCCACAGGTATGACCAAGAAAAAAAAATGGTTATTAACTACCCAAACATACCATCTGCGATGAGACCTGTGCCTCACAGTGACGAAAATCCTATTCCAAAACCCCCAGAATCCGAAAACGAATCAGATCATGGCGATCGAGTGATTCGTCAGGAAGAAGATATGCCATCAACGTCAAGAGATCCTGATTTTATACCGAGCACGTCATGCCACCAACCGCACAAAATAACACAGTCAGAATTAAATGATCTTGTAAGAGATTTAGAACTTCCAAAATGTAAGGCAGAGTTACTTGGATCAAGACTGCAGCAGTGGAACTTGTTAGAAGACGATGTTTCGGTATGTGTTTTTCGTAAATGCCACAAAGACTTAGAACCATTTTCAATATGGAGAATAACTTGGTTTTCTGCAGTAACATTACGGCTTACTGGCGGCTTTAAATATAAAATAACCCAGAAGAATGGAGATTGTTTATAGACAGTTCAACATTGAGTTTAAAGGCAGTGTTATTGCATATTGGAAATATTTTACCATCTCTTCCTGTAGGGTATGCAGTTCACATGAAAGAATCATATGACAATATGAAGTACCTATTGACATGCATAAAATACGATGAGCACCAATGGCATATTTGTGGCGATTTGAAGTTGTTGCACTTTTACTTGGGCTGCAGCTAGGCTACACAAAGTTTTGCTGTTTTTTGTGTGAATGGGACAGTCGGGCAAAGGCACTTCATTACACCAGACAAAACTGGCCTGTTCGTCAATTCCTAGACAGGTCAAAAAAATGTACAGCATATGCCATTAGTAGATTCGAAAAAAATTTTATTACCACCACTGCATATCAAGTTGGGCCTAATGAAAAACTTTGTCAAGGCATTAGATAGAATGGGTCAGCTTTTCAATACCTGCGTCAGAAATTTCCAAGACTAAGTGAGGCAAAGGTTAAAGAGGTATTTTTGTTGGGCCACAGATTCGAAATATTTTAAAGATACACAGTTTGAAAACACTTTAACAGGTATTGAAAAAACTGCTTGGAATGATTTCCGTCTGGTGGTCACTAATTTCTTGGGAAATAGAAAAGCTGACAACTATAAAACCCTTGTCAAAAATATGCTGTCATCGTATCAAAAGATGGGCTGTAATATGTCTCTTAAGATACATTTCCTACACTCACACCTGGACTTTTTCCTGACAATTGCGGAGCCGTAAGTGATGAGCACGGCGAACGTTTTCATCAGGATATTTCAACAATGGAAAAAGGCACCAGGGAAAGTGGAATCCTTCCATGCTTGCAGACTACTGTTGGACTCTTGGTAGAGATGCTCCAGAAACGATCCATAAAAGAACAGCAAAAAGACAGCGCATATAGTGATTCTTATAAGTATATGAATCTTGTTACTTTTTTTAACATATCCTTAAAAATAAAAAGTTTTTTTCTAAACCGCAACTAATTTTTTTATTTCATTGTCATTTTTGGTTCAGCGCCCTAAAATTAACAAAGAAGTGCACTTTTCCCACAAGATACAATTAAAAAACTAAAATTTGTTGTCCAGTGATAATTCTTGATTATTTTGGTACATATGTATGTGCATTTATGCTTAATTTTATAATAAAACGTAAGCTCGCTATTGTTATTTAATTTACTAAATTCGACATACATAAACTATGTACGATTTGTACTTCAAAGTACATTCATATACATAACATATATAATCTTACCATTAGATATGTAATTTGTCGGATTACAAGGTACTTTTGTAAAAATTCCGGACTATAGGGGTCTTAGGCAGTGCTCTATAAGCCGACAAAGGCGATAGTCCGACACTGCCCTACATAATGTTTGTCGAAATACCGGAGGTCCACGTATGTGTTTCACACTTCAGATCAGTTGTGCTCTATACATCGAGAACTGTCTGGTGGAACCACTATTTTGTTCCTGGTATGTTGAGAGTCTTGAACCATATTCTGAGAGAAGCCTTTCTAGATTCTACTAATCTTAACAAGTTCACTACCCGTATAAACAAGCTTTCCTAGACTTATTTATTACACTCGCTATGCTACTGATGCAACTTTTTGAGTAGATAAAATTTAAGAAAAAGGTTTTCCAAATAATGCATATACTAAGTGACATATAAATCCGAACACCCAGTTTAAATGGTTTTATTTAATAAAAGTTTGTATAAGTACTTAATGAAGCATAATAAGTAAATGATAAAATTTCAAAATGATTGCACTGCTTTAAAGCCCTTTGACCTTTAATAATGTGTGGATGCACCCTGATGTGCTACGCATTCTCCAACGCGCCTAGGCATGCTTTTGATCAGGTGGTCAATGTCCTCCTGTGATATCTCATTCCAGGCAACCACCAACTCCTCTCGAAGTGCTTCTAGAGTCTGAGGAGGACGTTGCAAATTGAGCAATCTCCTACCCATCATATCCCACACGTGCTCAATTGGGATAAGTCGGGAGATCTTGGTGGCCATGGTAACAATGTGACATCATTATGTTGAAAGAAGTCTATTGTGACTCTTGCAACATGTGGTCGGGCATTATCTTGTTGGAAAGTTGGATCTGCCAGGGTGTCAAGAAGGGGTAAAAGATGGGGTTCTAGAAATTCGTGGATATAACGCTGCACGTTCATGTTACCTATGATGAAGATTAAAGGTGACCTGGAACCATAAGCTATAGCACCCCAAACCATAACTCCAACAGTGTGATGAACATGTCTTTCAACAAAAAACTGTGGATTGCTCCTTTCACCACGTCGCCTTCTAACCCTGGCACGACCATCGTGCATGCCTAAACAAAATCGAGACTCGTCACTAAAGACAATACTGTTCCATTCCTGATCCCAGAGTGACCGTTGCCTGCACCACTCAAGGCGATTACGTCGGTGTTCTCGAGTTAAAGGGAGGACCCAGTGTGGCCGGTATGAAACAAGCCAAAACTTCTCATTCGTCGGTAAACACTTCGCATGTCAATAGGTCTTCCGTATTCTGCAAACCATTCATTTGCAATGGACCTGGTAGTGGAGAAACGGTCCCTTAAGGCCAATAATCTTAGGCGGCGATCTTCACGGTCTGTTGTTCTACGGCGGCGTCCAGTGCCCCTTGCTCTATGCGTACGGCCTTCTCGAAGCCATGCCTGACAACACCTAACCACAGTGTCTACACTTCTTTGCACTCTAACTGCAATTGCCCGAAAAGAAAGTCCCACTATACGGCCCCTATCAAACTCACTAAGTTGACGAAATCGTACAGGTCTCCGTACTGTAGGCATCGTAACCGATCGTAAAGGAAGTCAAGAACCAAAATCCGCCAACGTTGATTCTTTACTGCGGCTGAAATATTCATTTTTAGAGCGTTAGTGAATTAATAAAAAGCCGTATAAAAACCGGAATGTCCAACTGATAGGGCTGAAAATTTTTTCACATGTTATTTACAGTAAGATAAATACATTCACCAACTTTTATTAAAATAAAACCATTTAAACTGGGTGTTCGGTTTTATATGTCACTTAGTATATAATAATTAGAATTTGGAAATAATGCTTTGATGTTTTAAAATGATGATACATTGAATTTAATTTAATAGTAGTAGCAAAAGAGGAGCGGCGCAAGGGGTATAAACAAAAATGGTGTAGCACGTGTTTAGCCGAAAAGACGCTATCGTTCTACCCCCCCCCCCCATTTTTAGTGTCAGGGCAGCGTTGCCGTGTTTCTCCTTCGCTGGTTCGCCTTGACACTCGATTCACCGCGTGCGCCCCATTTCCCCCAGAATTACCTCCCCTTTTCAATCCCTTTTGGCATCAAGCCACAGACTTAAAGTAAATTCCAATGCGCTGCTGCCAGGACGTCTCTTTTGCGCCAGACTATGTTTTTTTTATCGAAAACCGTTGGACTAATTGGTGTTTCGCTACGCACGTTTTATCTTTGAATCTCCTATCTGTAGTTGTGATTGAACCATGTGCCTAAATGCCTTCTAGATCGACTATTACCTTAAACGATTTTGATTATGTAACAGTTTATTTAATTGCATATCCTTATTTTGATCAATAAAAATAGAGGAATCGACAAATGATTTTACTGAATGAAAGAATGGTTTGGCAACGTGCGTATTGTGCGAAGGGTGTTTACGATCAGTGTTGTCAGTAGTTTCACTGAATTTTCAGTAGATCTACTGATTTGTATATTGATCTACTGATCTACTGAAATATTTTTGTAAGCTAGTGAAAAAATTATGATGCCTAATTAATGTTATTATTATTGTTAATTTTTAATTCATAACCTAGACCTTGCGTAATATTGTCGAAGAATCAGTTTAAATACGGTCATCAATGATGACCCTAAATAAATTCGAAAGCGTCTTAGCGCTTGATATTATGTTGGTAATGCTTTACAGCCCAGACTACTGATGTAAATATTCGGAATATTCTGCTAATCGGTTAGACGGAAACGGATGAATAGAATATTCGGATGAATCATCCGTAATAATAATACGAATCATGGCATCATCCATAACAGCAGTGGTTTTATGCGACCTGGCAACACTGGACCAGATCACGGCCAAGGGGAATCACCGGTTATTAATGCGTAAACGACTACGGGGACCGGGATTTCCCAGCTCTGCGCGACAACGCGAGGGTTTTGGTTTTTTCTTCGATTTCACCTTCACAATTCGGTTTGATCTCGTATCCAGTGGTACGTACAAAAAAGAGGTGAGTTCACTTTTATTAGTTAATATTGAATTCTAAAGATGTAATGTATTATTTTTTTAGTTCAAATGAGTACCATAACTCTGAAAATGAAGGGGCTGGTTCCTTAAAGAAAAAAAATAAATATAATCAAGTATTTAAGAAAAGCTGGACCGAAGAGGAGCAATTTACAAAGTGGATTAAACAGGGAAAAGATGAATACTTTGCTATGTGCCGCGTGTGCAATAAAGATATTATTATTATTTCCTAAAATTTGCATAAAATATATATCTACTGAAATCTACTGAATTTTTGGCAACCCATTTACTGATGCAATGAATATCGAACTGGCAACACTGTTTGCGATGTTGGCGGATATTCGGGTGGGGGTGTGTGCGGGTGCTGGTGCCGCAGTTCGCGGGGTGAGCTCGGGGGTGTGTGAAGCGACGCTGCCGCCGACGCCGGCGTCTCTCACTGGTGGTGTGTCGTCGTCGAGCGTCGCGATCGATCCTGCTTTCGGCCGCTGGCGCTGCACCCGCCAACAACAACGCCGCTTGTCCAGCCAAGCCCGACACTCCTTCGAACGGGATCGTACATCCTGTGTGCATTTTGTGAACACCTACTGCCAGCAGGTGTACTTCCCAGCATTACTTGAATAATACAGGCTCCCGCATCTCGGACGTTTCGGTTTGTGCGAGTCGGCGGCGCGACGCACGATCGCGGCAGCGGCTGCGACGACGCCGACGGCCAATCTCAACAAACACATCGCGAGGTACGCTCAGAATCTACATATAATTCTGCTTTTGTTGCTGAAACCTTTTACTCGCTTTCATTTATATACAATACATGCACACACTAGCATCTTTTATCATCATTCACTCTTTGATATTCCTTTATACTTGATCATTTAGTAAATTAATTATACAGGATGGCGCATCGAAAACGAAACAGACTCATTTACTGGCAGCTCAGTTTTTTTTTGGAAAAACGCTCGGACCCGTCGATTTTGTTTTCGAGGGAGACACAAGTTTGGCAAAAAATCACGCTGGCACGTGCAGTCCCCTAAGCAGGGTGACACCACCCCCAAAATCTTAACTGGAAAGGGGGGTCGAGTGATACCTTATTTTAAAGGTCTTGCAATTCCCTTTATAATGATATAAAATTAATGTACTTCAGTTCAGTACTTTTGAAGATTTATTGATTTAAAGCTTTCAAACAAACACATACATTTACCTTCTTTATTATACAAGTTAATTATTATAACATATTATTATTGAAAGTTCTACGATTTTTTAGCCTCCAGGTTGTGTATTTTTAGATAAATTACTAGAATCATATCTGAACTTTCCTCACTCACCGAAAAGTCAATACGCGTATTTATATGAAATAAAGAAGCCTTATGAGGCATTCAGGAAATTGCTGAATCCTGTAGTTGAGTTTATTTCCTGATTATTTGTATCATTATTCCTCCATTTCTTGGTGGCAAACTGAGATTAATTTCCGCGTTAGCAGTCAAATGTCGAAGTACCCGATTGATTTTTTAACGTTCCAATTAACTGCCAATTATGTATATTCTACGTTTGATGAAACTAAATGTCTAGGTATATGGTAAACATCGATTCGACGCTAGCTGGCGGTGTTTATCGAACAAGCCGTCACAGAATCAGGATGTCAATTTAAAACCGGACGAAGAGAGTGATTTTTATTTCATATTTGTTAACACGACGAAAGCCAACTCCATAATTAAAATATGTACAAATAAACAAAAAAAAATATGTATAAAAATGAATCATATCATTTTTATACATATTTTTTTTGCGATATTTTTAACTGTTTCAAAAATATTGGTTTTGGATTCGTTCAAAAGCAATACACATAGACAAATGAAACATAATCGATGAGCTATTTGTTACTAAGCATTTTCTCTTTCAATGTCTTTTTCAGCTATGGAAGAAGTTTTACCAGAAGGCAAACACTTTCGATTGGTAAACGAATCAGAGCTTCCAGAAATCATTGATTTTCTCGGTAACTATTTACCGGATTCCATCAAGGTATGTCACTACATACTATTGGCATAACTATCGAAAACCGTTAGTCATATGCATATTATAGTTTTCTATTCTCCTGATTACGTTCATACACATATCTAGGTATCGTTTGGATAAAATACAAAGGCATCGATATAAATGTCATCCCGTAATGTCAAATCCATTATTTGTTATACTCGTACAACCATACGTAGAGATGTAAAAACATTTATTTTTAAATGACACAAGATCCATAAGAGAATATCGATTTAACGATATTTAATGGCGGTTATTGAGATAGTGGACGATGTTAGTAATATAATTATTATTGTTTTAGTTCCATCAAACATTGAAGACGTTTTTGAAAGACAGGGTGTGGGAATTTTATTTCTACGTCACTAAAACGTGGCCGGAGCAAGCTGTGATACTACACTTCCCTGGAATGACAAAAACGGTAAGCTAACTTGTTTACACTTATAACCGTTTTGCCAAGTTGAGTTCTTCACAAATATAGATCCGCTTTACCGGACTCCCGAGTAGAAGGCTGCCCGCTACGAATTGCTATCACGTGATCGCTCGCACACTTTTATACATGACAGATGATGGGTAATGCTCCAATCGGGACACCGTTCAGAATACGCCTCCGGTTGATAGTACACTTCGCCCTCTATGATTCTGCGACGTCAGCCACGAACTATCAAGAACTTCAGTTTCGTTCACATCGCTTTATTTAAGTGAAATTAAGAATGGAAAAAATACATTATCGCTGGCCGTTTCATGTTTGCCTACATTTTCCAAGCATCTGTGATCAAAGGTCAAGGCCGGCACGCCTCGAACTGAGGTTCACGTTCACTCGCCTATATAGCAGTTTTCCATATTGTGCAACACACACCAAATTCACACATTGAGAAAAGAAATCAATATTACCATACCGTGAAAAAATATACGTATAGTTACAATCAAATTGAAAGGGTGCAGTAATACATCTGAATGAAGAAGTCTATGTCGTTTACCATCATATCGAAAAGCAAATGTGAATAAGAAAGTCAATGTAAAATAAGACGAGATTTTTCATTTTCGTTAATCCATATTGGTTAAATTCTATTATTTGAACTAAGGGACCGTTCAAGTATTACGTAAGCAGATTTATTAGAATTATTTACCCCCCCCCCATCCCCCTTGTCAGCAAAAGTAAACAAAGCTTTTACCCCCTCCCCCCATGCAACATTTGTCCATTAATGTATTGTTTTTTAATATTATAATATAATTTTTGGTATAACTTGGATTTGTCTATGTGCATTGGTAGCTAAAAATAATAGAGATCATGTCGCTTAAAGTGTTGTATAGCAAACCCTATGACTTTTTGATAACGTGGATTTTCATCTACTCCTACTCGGTTCTAAAGCGAGCAGGGGAATTACCGCGCGCTGTTCACTAAACGTATGCATTATTTTCGGGAATCCACGAAAACGCGTTTCGTTTTCAAGCAAAGACAATGTCAGGGTTGCCATTCGTTTAAAAAAGTAAATAACTACCGATGGCGTAATCATCATCTAGACTCCCCTACCCCCCATGTCATCCAAAATGAGCAAAGCAAAGACAAATACTTGAACGGCCCCTAATCGCAGTGGTGTGTATTTCTCAACTATCATTTACTATGCGCGATGAACTCCGGAAAGTCTTATGGACAGGAAATAATTCCAAATTACGGAAATGTATTGAAATGTGTGTACATGTGCGTGTGTGTATGAATCTAAAATGGCGCCATTCGAAACGTGCGGCAATTGTTTGTCTCTCGATACGACCGGGTTCTATTGTACGTTTGTAGATTTTCCTTTCGTAAACTCGTATGCTGCACAAAAAAAGCAGTACCTGGAAAATCCAACTTTGACCACGCTCAGATTTTATGTTGCAGTGAACATTTTATACCTTATCGAATATCTACTTTTTGTTGTATAAATTAGTATTCCCAATATTGCTAAGTGTAAGTCAATGGTGTGTATTTTTGTTTGACAGCCTAACAATAAACTGTACGAGAGCTTCAGCGTGTTTTGCCCTTGCGATCAGCTAGACAACATGTACCTGTTGTTAGAGGAGGAGGTGCTAATCGACTGGACGCAGCCAATTTTCCTAAACTTCACGCATTCGCAGATTGTGGAAAAACTGGAGGAAATGTATAATGAGAGAGGAGGGATAATGGAAAAGCTGTACGGCGATATTTATGGCCTAATGAAACCTGAACAAGGGTTAACCGCCGAGGAAGATGTCGCTGCCGACACCAGGTAAGTCGGTCCATTTATATGTACAACAATCGTAAAAAGGAAATGCCGGAACCTGACGACTGTCCGACCATATGAAATTAGACGCGTCACCGACGCTCATCGTCCCGAAATCGCACAAACATAATATATGCGTAATTATACATTGCCAAAGAGCAAAGTAGCCCTGCTGCAGCAGCAGTAGCAACATCTGCGAGTGTGGAACTGTAGGAACAAATTTCGGGATTCGCACCGCGATTTCAGGCCGTGATCCGCGCGTGAGTCTGGAGAGGGTATTATGCCGTTACCTTCGAGAGTACAAGGCCAAACAACTGGGCTCTGAAAAGCCTGTGACGTCACGCAAAGTAGGCCTATGCATGTTCTTATGGAGTTTCGCGATGCCTGGCTGGCAAGAGTACCGCGCCACCATTTCTCTGCGGTGTTGTCATATCTAGGTTTGATATAGCAGTATCGAAATCTCGACTAATTAGTTGTACCTCTCTGTAGGCGAATTTGCAAGATGTACTCGGGGCCTGTGCAGCTTCAGTGATGATGTGATTATTCTTTCTGATCTGCCTCAGTATATCAAGAATACATTTTCGATATTACGTTCAATCCGTCACTTGTGAAGTCTAATATTCCAATCAAAATTGGAATATGTGGCAACCTTGGTAACATCCGACAGCTGTCCAACAGACAACTAACCTCACATTCTCAAAATTATTGATGTTTTAAACTTATATTTATGTCTCGCGATTGTTTAGCTAAGTTTTCAAAATGCCTTACAAGTGGTACGTTCCTAATTGTGCCGGTAATTACGGGAAGGGTCCGAAAGTACACGTATTTTCGATTCCATTGAATGAAAACTGTCGTAAAAGATGGCTCAATTTGCACGTTGCTGAGGACAGGATCACTTGGGAATCCACCTTCCATGAGAAATGACAGGTAGGACCATTACTGTACCCCTTAAGTATCCAAAACTAAAGGCAGATGTAACTCCAAGTATCTTTGCAAATTGTCCAAAATACCTTTCAAACGACATATCAAGCAGAAGAAGCCGAGATGAGAAATTGAGGGACAAGGAACAAGAACAACTACTTAAAGCACTGCAAAGTAGCATTGATGATTATTCTTCTTATCAAAAACAAGTTTTCAAAATTATTCAGACTTTCTTACAGTTTTCAGTTCATGGCAATGTCCATACGGACAAAACTTATTATTGGATTAGAAGAACTTAGTTATAAAATTTTCTGTGTTGTATTTGATAATAATGCACTGAATGGTAAAGCGATGGCACATTTTTCTCCAGATAATAAAACAAGCATTGTTTATCCGCATCCGTTGGATAAAAAACGTCCCCTATTCTTCCTTTTTGATACAATGCATCTTCTAAAATGTATCCGCAATAATTGGCTGAATTCAAAACCAGACCAAATTTTAACATACCTAGATTTTGAAACACATGAGGTAAATGTTGCTTCATTTAAATCTCTTAAAACATTGACCAAATGGAAAGTCATAAAATATTGAAAAATGGTTATGATTTCACCCTGAAAGCTTTATATCCCACCAACCTTGAAAGACAAAATGTTCATTTAGCTCTCAAGATATTCAACCCATTTGTAATAGATGCAGTATCAAGGTAAAAACATACAGCACTCCGAAGAGATAGCAAAATTCATTGATATTATATGGAAGTGGAGGAGAATTGTCAATGTAAAACGTCCATTGAAAGGAAAGCGATTAAATGACCTTTATGCAGAGCCTATTGTTTGCTCCAACAGTGATGGACAAGGTGATGACACTAAGCTGACATTCTTGCAAAACATGCTAGATTGGCTAGAAGAGTGGAATTATCCAGCAAAATTTTCAAAAAGACCAATTAGTCAGACTTACACTGCACTACATCATACAGTATATATGGCTTATTGGAATTAGTAAGGTACTGTAAATCTGAACTGCACAGTAATTATATATTGTTAGGTAAATTTCAAACTGACTCATTGGAAAATAGATTTGGTAAGTATCGTCAACTGGCAGTGGGTCAATATAATATATCAATTCGTCAGTTATATGCATCTGAGAAAAAGTTACGAACTCAAAGCCTGATATCATTGAAGTCTCGCTATGGTGATATACAAATAAATAAATTCCGTGAAAATGATGATTTAGAAATAGATGAAATTCTATACAATTTTAATGATTACCACTTTTTTCGGGAAATTGAAAATTTACAGTCAGATATTGATAGTATAAAGAAAGAAATCCCTGTCATCACCTACTTAGCTGGTTACTGTTGTTATGCCTTATTAAAGAAAAATCACTGCGATCATTGTAAGGAAAATTTGACACACAGATGACATTGTCATATGAGACGTTATAAATTTAATTGCTATTTGCACAGTCAATACATTTTTGAAAAATTATTGTGCCAAAAGGAACGACAGCTTTGCAAGCGCGAATAAAGCAAAGAAACGTAAATTGACTACATTCACATGAGGCCGCAACCTTTACATAGCTGTAGATAAATGTTTATTTGTACATATTCAGAATTTAGTACTTTAATTTTCGTTATTCTAATTTTTGTTGTTTTTGATACCTGTTTTCTGTTTTCTAATTTTTGTTATTATTTTGTGCTGTATTTTGTTTGTTCTAAAAGTTTTTATTAAGGTTTCATTAATATTTGATATGTTGTTTCTGTTGTTTATTTTACTTTGATTTTATCTGTTTTTATTATCATTTATCCTACACTGTTTCCTCCTCATCTTTCTTATTCCTTTTCTGGCTAGAGGTTACCTCATACCTCTTCGTTGGTTCGTGCTGGACACAACTGTTCGACAAGCACTACAGTTTTTATATAATTTTCAAGCACCATTATATTATGCCTATAATAATAGTAAATTGTCCACATATTCCTGTGAAATTTTGTTGATCTGTTGTGACTAACATATCTTCATTGAAGACTTTATCATTTTTAGCAACCTTTTATGTACTTTAATATTTTCCACCAAGTTCATATACCAAAAACACTTTTCTGAATTATCCGTTATTTACATCAGGTAGACTATATTAAATATGCTGCAATAATAATATAGTATATTATTCACTAGCGCCGATGTACGGCACGCAGTGCTGTCGGCCGGCCGACCGGCCTACTCGTGGTGACGTCACGAGTCTGTTGTCAGGCCTTGTACTCTCGGTGGTAACGGTAGAGCGCTGTCTAGATATTTTTTTCTCTACATTACATGTAGTATGTACGAGGTCTATAAATTAAGTAATGAGACTCGGAGCGTTCCATCTGGCAACACTGGATGCGCCGGGATTGGCAAGGAGACAAAGGAACATCCGCTTTCAGTACAAGTTTGAACTCGCTCGAGTCATTTGGATATCCGTAGTGATTTTAATGTAAGACAATTTTTTCTATCGTATTCTAAGAATAAGTGACATCAATTTCAAGCAACGGTGTGCTATCCAGTTTTACTTCAGACTTGGGCACAGTGCAACGGAAATTCTTGCAGACCCACCGAGATAATGTATTGTCAAGAGCCCAGTTTTTTCGAGGGTTTAAGGCATTGCTGAGAAGGGAGGTAGTCGTTTGACGATGAACCACGAAGCGGAAGGCCTTCTTCTTCAAGAACAGATGAGAATATCGACATAATCCGTGATGTTGTGCGTTCGAATCGTCGATTGCCAGTCTGAATGATTGGAGAAGAGTTAAATATGACTGACACACAACTATGGGTGTTGCATCATTGCTCATTGCCACACAGCAATGCAAATAAACGAGTTTCTGGACAGTAAAACCATTCACGTGGCTCCTCGGCCTCCTTATTCGGCTGATTTGAGTCCTGGTGACTTTTTTCTCTTCCCGAAGTTGAAAAATCACCACAAAGGAACTTGTTTTGGGACAGTCGAAAACATTCAAACGCCTGTAACCGGTAACCATCTGAAGGCTACCCACGTATCGCAGTTCCAGCACTGCTACGAGGAGTGGAAGAACCGTCTGCGTCTCCAGCGCTGTGTGGCTTCAGAATGAAGCTATTTTGAGGGTGAGAAATTGTAATTGCATTTGAATAAAAAATTTAAAAAGTCGGTCTCATTACTGAATTTATAGACTCCGTACGTTGTAAGTTAAAACAATTAGAACATTTCTTCTTTGATCGTATGACTGAAAAGGGTATATGCTACGTAGGGTGGTTTATACGGACGAAGCGGTGCTGTCCCAGTTGAGTCCTTCGCACGCTAAAACCATTCACGATTTGTACCCAGCCAACAACATGGAATGCGTTCAAGTGTTCGAAAGACTGATCGAGAAGTTACCTTGCTACGGCATCTTTAGCACTTCCGGAGATCTCGCTGCGTGGATGGTGCAGTCATATTACGGAGCCATGTTCTCGATGCAGACTAGACCGGAATACCGGAGGAAAGGATATGGACTCGTTTTAGCAAAATATTTAACCAAATTGGTAAGCCAATTTATAAGCGTTCTCAATTGTTATTCCTGTATTTTGTTTGATTAACTATACAATTTCATATCAAATAGTAGTCAAACGAAATGAAAATATGAAAAAGTGCTTGGCTCTTGCCAAGTTCTTTATAGGTACCTGTATTCATTAATTATACAGGGCAAGATGTCTCAAGAGTATGGACACATCTGGAAAAACTAAGAATGCTAGGAAAAGATGTTAATCACAACAGTTTTAGGAAATCAAATGGCGCATCTATTGATGACCTTGGATATGACGTTCACATTCACCTTGAAGGTCATTTCATGGATAAGTCGATTTTTTCAAACGGAAACCAACATTTTTATTACAAAAATAGAAAGCCAAGAAAATATACTGTCCAACGGTAAGACGAACATTACATCCAGAGGTTATTTCAAGGTAAATTGTTGCGTTTTCATCGAATTTTGTGAAGCAGCGGATAGCTGGAAAAAGAAGAAAATTAAAGAACAACCTTCAGTTCGAAAATTACAGAACATCCAACGGCGCATCTGATGGTGACCGTCATTCTGATCTTGATTATGGCCTTTCAGGATCAATTCAAGGTCAAATTGATTCTTTCACATGGAAACCCTCGATTTTGATTGCGGTACGGAAAATGGGGGAAAATTTCATGTTCAAACGTTTTCTTAAGAGGTAAAATCATACGTAGGGATCATTATTTATGTTTCGATACATTAAATCAAGGTCATAATGATGGTCACCATCGGTTGTGCCGTTGAGTGTCCTGTAACTTTTGCATTAAAAATTCTTCTTTAATATTCTTCTTTTCCATCTATCCGCGCTGTTCCACAGCATTACATGAAAGAGCAACAGTTGACCTTGAAATAACCTCTAGATGTAATTTTAGTCACTACGATATTTAATACCGTTGGAAATAAACATTTTTTGAATGTGCCATTTCTGCAACAAAATATGGGGGTTCCTATTTGGAAAAATCAACTTGCCCTTGAATCGACCTTCAAGATGCGTCATTTGGTTCCTGAAACTGTTGTATGTGAAGTCTTATCCTAGCAGCCTTAGGCGTGTCCGTACTTTTGGTTATATCAGAGTCAGAATCTGAACAAACGTGATCGTTGTTTCTTGTTGAAAAGGTGACAGAAAGAGGCTACATTCCGTTCGTAGTTATCCGTCCGGAGAATGACGCTTCGAAAGGGCTGTACACCAAGTTGGGCTTCAAGAAGTATTTCCAGACAGTCAGAGCCGTCTTGAAGCCCAGCGAAATGGCGGCGGCAAATGACGCTCAAGGAGGAGGGACGACGGCGACGCAGAGAAATCAGCCTCCTGAACAGGCAGACAGCGGAACGGGGCCTCAAGAACGACCACAACATACACTAGATAGTCAGATAGATATTAATAATGTTAACGGTGACATACAAAAGGAGGACACGACAGATGATTAAAAATTACAGTCAGGTTATAAATGTTACTAAACCATCGCTTAAACAAAAGATGCATTTATGTATCGACAATATTTTTGGCGCAGCACTGGCTTTTCATCCTTACAGCCGTACAGATTTTTTCGTACATCTCTTGGGCTAACTAACACTATCAACTAAACAGCACGTACCAAAAATGAATTGTCGCAAAAAAAATTAAAACAAATATAACCTTGGTCATAATTATTTTATTATTACGCGGTAATGGATCTGGATTCTGATCAGTAGAATATTATAGTCTGATAAGAGCACCAGAAGCATCATAATTATACAGAAACTGTCCATTTGCCCTCTGACCTTCTATACATATAAGTAGTCAAGCCAACACCTCGATAGCACGAAATATTTATTCAATATTTAATAATATTTTTATCTTACTTAAATATCTGTAATATGATATTTTTATTAAATATTTATTCATTAAATATTTACTTTTCAATCAATGGATACTCCAATATTTAGAAAATATTCATTAAATACAGGGTGTCCGCAAAGTTAGGGTTTTCCTTTTGAGAAACAACTACCCTTGAAATAACAAAGGTGATGTGTAGTGAAACGTGGGCGACCAAGTAAAAAAAAATGAAGGAAAAAGTACTCACTCTCCAGTTGACGAGAAGGGCTAAGTACGTCTCTGCCCGAAAACATACCGCTCCAACAGAAAATGAAATCAGCTGATGCGCTACCGAGCAGACGCAGGCAAACAAGGAAGGCAAAATGTTACGTAAAAAGTCTAGGTATTGCATCCCGTCCAATCGATTTGGGAGAATAAATGGTCCAATGAGGGATTCTCGTCTACGCGATTACCTCTACACGCGTGACCGTAACCGTCGGTCCCTTAAGACATTGGTGTACATGGTACTAAGAAAAATTGCTTATGTTTTCAAGATCTACACGTCGTGTAAAGGAAAACCCCAACTTTGCGGACACCCTGTATTTTCGGCGACGGAGCATGTGCGTGTAACCCGGAGCGACCAATGGTATAATAGAAAGCCGGCCTGCGCCGACCCGTTTGCGCATTTTCCGGCATCCATTTTTCCTGTGACTTTCACTATGATAGCTCCGCAAAATTTTATACCGAGCACCGACCGACCAATCAGATATCGTACTTCGCATTAGATCTGTATAACTTGCAGCACATGCTTATGCTTAAATCGCGCATTTGATTTTGTAGAGAGAGACAAAAGCAAGCGCGTGCGGCTTGTGTCGAAGTAGTGCACAGCACAGACCCTTTTCAAGTGGCCCATTAATAATGTTACGCTGCGGTCGCGACGAAAATGACAAGTACACAATTGATCGATTGTACCGCTTTCTCAATACAAAACAGACTCGACGCTGTGTCTTGCGGGGGCAGCGTTGCCGATATTGTTTCTATTTGTGTAACATGGAAAATGAATAATGATCAAATTACTACTGCTTTTTTCTGTTAAGACAATAGTTTTGGCAGTTCTGCAGCTGTGCAGAACTTAAAGACCAGCCGCCCCTGTCTATAATGAATATTTTATAAATATATAAGAAATATATTTATTAAATATTAAAAAATCTGTCGCTACAAATATTTAACAAACATTTTTTTTAAATATTTAATAAATATTTAGTGCTATCTGGGCATATTCATATGCGTTTGGCATTTCTATGGTTTCATTACAATTGGAATGATCAATTATGTGCCTTGGACTGCTGATTAGGGTCCTCGAGACAAGGTTCACTTTCTACACAGCGATCCACTGTTTGCATAAAGGCGTTAATATTTTCAAGTTAGTATATAAATGTTATATGGACAAGTGGTACTAGAATACGTCTGACTAACAGCGGAACACTTGATCTATATACCAAGTAATTACGACACATTGGTGACCTACAAAAACTCAACTTTCGAAATATTAAATTACAAACAGCTTTCAATTACCACTCAAGACAAGTGCACTCCAAACACAGAAATAAAACATTTTTTAACCTTTTGTGATCCTTCGCGATATCAACAAAATACAATTTTACGTATTTAAAATACAATATCTCTTTGATAATATCTCATAGGTACGCCCTCGCCATTCACCAAGATCTGTTTAGCTTTAAACAATCGTCTTGCGAAAGTTATAATAATTCTAAAATATTGCTTTCTAGAGTTCAATTCCGTAGGACGAGCAGCCAGATATACTTGCAATGAACATAATATTATTATGTCCTCTTAAAATAAAGTAGACCAGTCTGCTTAATTTTATGGCGTCATTCGAACAAATATCTTGAGAATTTTTAATTAAACTGTTGGAAAAGGTGACAAGTCCCGCAATCAGAATAAATACCTTTCAGCAAATTCCACCGGATTATCATGATCTAGAAAATATACCTTTCCGACTATTCTGTTCCTTAAAAATGCCTCTATGATGATGATGTTAAATCTCTTGTTTTGAGAATAGCCTGTGATAAAATGCATATTGACATATATGACGAAATATTCTTAACTTCCCTATCATTATGAGCCTGCAGTATGTCTTCCTAGATTGTCTACAGTCAAAAACCTACACCGACATACGAGTACTACAGAGTAGGTGACTGAGTTATATCAGTATACTTATTATTGTATATCTCCTCTTTTCTATGGTGGAGGGAATAAAAAAGTTGCTACGTCATTTCAACTCACTAATCGATGATTCTCAGTAAAATGCAGCAGATAATTATCTGGTCTATTATAATGTAGTTGAAATCGAATTGTTCTAATAACGCATTTGATTTTACAAAATAGACATTACGTGTTAAGAGGAATAGCTTTTTGGAAATCTTTAACTAGAAAAAAGATTCGTACTTTATTGACTGTGATATAGCATGATTATACTTGTGAAAAAGTTAAAAGTTGTTTCGTTTTTTTCCAACATATTATTTTATAGATAATTTCTATTTTGTAAAATTTATACCTGCATTTGAACACTAAGTTATGAAACATGCATTTGCGATATGTTTAATACCTTTACGTTTCGCTGCGCCGATAATTACGATTTTTTTGCAACTTGAGCTCTGTCTAATTCGTTTTACTTGTAATAGTCATCCGGTTAATTAAATAAGATTTTATTAACAAAGTAGTCATAATCCAAATGGAAAACGATTATAGAGGATACCATTTCCAATGAAACATCTCATTATATTAATTAATCATGGTTTTTAAGTTCTTGTCATCTATACGATTGTAGAAAGTTAATTTATACTTAGTATAGGTATACAGTCATCAGTACTTAGAGCCAATCAATTTAATAAAAAGGCTTGTTCCATGGTGTAAGATGTAAGAGATACCAGAAAAAATATTCACTGTACTTAAAATATCAATTTTTTGCATTTTATCAAAAATAACAGAGCCAAAAATCATGCTGAATCTAATATAAAGATGATTGTTTTTCATTGAAAATCGTACCTTGTACTACTACTACACGATTATACCTTCATTTTATAACATATCCCTAAAAGGTTTATTAAATAAAGTTTTTAAATTCAATGTTAGTTATATAGTTTTTTAATTTTATTTTATCTATCTTGAAATTGTGTATGTTGCATGGTGTAATTTATTCGTTAAAAAATGTAGGTACGACTTGCTTATTTTCTGTTAAAATAAAAGTGTGATCAACGAGTTTGCTTCTTTACTCGTCTAATCTACAACTACTATTACTACTACTACTACTGCGCCTAATTCGAACATGAGTGGCTGAGTGCATAAGCATGCAAGATGTGCCAACTATGTTTGCCAGATGTACCGAAGATTTTTCATTTAAGCTGTATGGTCCAAGATCCGCACGTGTATCACGTATCTTGAAAAGTGACATTATGCCGATTTTTTTGGCATTATGCTGTTTTTTTTTGACATTATGTAGGTTTTTCTACAAGATATAAACTTAGCACTTAGTTGTACGTGTTGTCTAAACGTCATGAGGCTTGTTATCAATCTTTGGCTCTGATCTGATATAAAATCTGCTTCTGAAATGGCATTACTGGAGGTCTAAGCTGTACGTTGTATGTGTTCTTGTCTCAAATATACTTAATTGAGATTCAAAGCTAGAAATTAGTTGCGCATCCACTTTATCTTATCCATTCTGGAAATTACATATACAAATTTGCTGAATTTCAAAAATGAGAGGGATAAGAAATAATTATATTCACTGTACACTGCCGAATTATAGAGCCATATAGATGCTAACAGTAAGTACACACAACGCGGTCGCGGTGATGATTTACCGTAATTCTCCTCAGTTAATATAGATGATGAAAGCTTACATGTTTCTGAACCTGTACACAATATTTTGGCTTAGCTGCCGTCCAATGAATAGCGCTGCAAGTATCTCGAAAACAGACACCTCACAGATCTCAATAATTGCCTGACGCATCCATGGGAAACTCAGTAAACCCCGATATAGTTGCATAAGGGAAATCTTTGTGTTGTAACATTAAAGAAAACGCGTAATATTACTATTTATTAGATAATATTCCAATGAAGAATCTGAATTTATTAACAAATATGTTGGCTTTTAACCACCTCGCAGCTGTTTAAGTTTGTCGAATTTGGAGAATGTCTTGATATTGACATTTCCGGATTGAACGATCTTCAGATTCGCTTTCAGCAGCCAAAAAAAAAAATGTTCCACACTGTTTTTGCTCTATTTGGCAAGTAATATGCATATCTGGTCTGCCTTGGGTTCCTCCAGCCGGACTCACAATCCTAAAGAGGCCACTAAAAAGTTTTTGTGTCGGATTTTCTACGTTAATCATTGCCATCACAATATTGCAATGTTAGCATCAATGTGATTTCCTATTTTCAAAATTTGCTCCCTTATTTACAAGAATACAAATCATATTTTAAATATATGTTCACTTACTAATTGACTATTTCATTAATTCCTAACTAAGAGCCGTTTTACACACAAGAGAATTACTCCGAAAATTATGGTCATAATTATGCCGAAAATTTGCATGGAAAAAATATTGAAGATTGTCTCTACAACCTGTATGACACCAGCAAACAAAAATTCCGAATAATTCATATGATACGCCTGCGCATTAGAGTAATTGGTTTGGTTTGGTTTGGAATATATTGAGAACTTTAGGAATGTCTAAAATTACTGATCCATAACGCTGTTAGGAGGGGTATTGTAGGTACGAACATATTACAAAAGTAAGTGCGTGCTAGCGGATCGTCTGAAACGTGTGATTTTCTTCTTCATGACGATCGCTTCTTCGAATATTGAATCATACCGGATAACGCAATCCTCCTTTTTTGGACACAATAATAAATTTTTTTGAATATATTGAGAACTTTAGGAATGTCTAAAATTACTGATCTATAACGCTGTTAGGCGGGGTATTGTAGGTACGAACATATTACAAAAGTAAGTGCGTGCTAGCGGATCGTCTAAAACGTGTGATTTTCTTCTTCATGACGATCGCTTCTTCGAATATTGAATCATACCGGATAACGCTATCCTCATTTTTTGGACACAGTAATAAACTTTTTTGAATATATTGAGAACTTTATGAATGTCTAAAGTTACTGATCTATAAGGCTGTTAGGCGGGGTATTGTAGGTACGAACATATTACAAAAGTAAGTGCGTGCTAGCGGATCGTCTAAAACGTGTGATTTTCTTCCTCATGACGATCGCTTCTTCGAATATTGAATCATACCGGATAACGCTATCCTCCTTTTTTGGACACAAAACCAAACCAAACCCACAACCAAACCAAACCCAAAACCAAACCAAACCCAAAACCAAACCAAACCCAAAACCAAACCAAACCCAAACCAAACCCAAAACCAAACCGAACCCGGAACCAAACCCGGAACCTAACCTGGAACCGACCCGGAACAGACCCGGGACCGAACCGGAACCGAACCCGGAACAGACCCGGGACCGAACCGGAACCGACCCGGGACCGAACCGGAACCGAACCCGGAACAGACCCGGGACCGAACCGGAACCGACCCGGGACCGACCCGGAACAGACCCGTACCATAGTCTTCCAACCGTAAATATTCATGAGCCCCTTTCCAGCCACAGCTGCAGGAAGAAACTTGTGCAGTGCTAATGCAAACCTGTAGTTCATCGATATTGATTATTGTCTTGTTATTCTCGGGGCCAGTGTTTGCAAACACTGATTGGGGAATTATTGTTAAAACTGGTTATACTTTTTGTATTATTTTGTTTAAATAAACTATTTCAAAAGAAAAAATAACAACATTCGACGAATGACATTTGACATCATGTTTGTGTCCAGCGATAGAATCAACATGACAGGGAAAGGCGGCTGCCTACTCATTCGACGAATGACATTTGCCGCCATGTTTGGCCAATGACAAGTCGGTGCTAATCCACAACCAAACCAAACCAAACCTATATCATAAAATACTGCATTTTACAACCTATATTGAAAGCACCAGTTCACATTTTATTGCTTGACACGGCGATCCAATGAAGTTCTTTGAAACGGGTGGCTTGATGAGATCATTTGTAAGCTGGTCCAGCTAGTTTTTTCATTTCGTACCGGACTCTTCGGATGATTCTGCATTTGTTTCCTGACACGCCACGTCCTGCTGCACACTACAATGAGGAAATTGTTTTAAACCTTGACATATTCAGAAAAGAATTGTAAATATTCAGTCGAACTTGAGCTATTATTGATGATGTGAAAAATATTACTTTGCATTCTGTTTTTTCGATTTTTTTCACAGGAAAAAGTTACGATGTCCGAATGGAATTTCACAGGACTATTTCATGAGTAACAGATTATTATTTCTGGTGTCCTAGAAGACCCGAATTACTTGTTATCAAAGGTACAGTAATTTTTTGTGACAACAGCTATCAAATTTTGCAGTGGGTAAATCAAAAAAACTGCTGACAGGTGTTGTCATACTACAATTTTTCAATCTAGAATCCATTTTTAATTGAAAATTGCTCGTATATGATTGGTAGAAATTAAGACGAGGGAAATAGTCACAGATAAACGGATACTGACCTTCTGGCTGGACATTTCATCTTGATTGCACTCCCAATAAAGACAGTGGCTGCTCCACCGATTATCAATGAAACCTTCTTCTTATTCTTGTAGTCAGGCTGAATCAATGTCCTCGATGTAGCTGTTGGTGTTGTAGCAAGGCTTCATCTTTGCAGATTTGGGTTGTGGGCACATAACTGCGGGTCTGTCCACCGTGTACCGTGTGGTTCTGGGCCATTACCTGTACAATTAAATTATCTTAGGATTCGAAAATCAAACGTACCATTGTCTTCCAACCGTAAATATTCATGAGCCCCTATCAAGCCACAGCCACAGGAAGAACTTGTGGTGCAGTGCTAGAGCAAACCTGTAGTTCATAGATATTGATTATTGTCTTGTTATTCTCGGGGCCAGTGTTTACAAACACTGATTGGGGAATTATTGTTAAAACTGGATATACTTTTTGTATTATTTTGTTTAAATAAAGTATTTCAAAAGAAAAAATAACAACATTCGACGAAAGACATTTGACATCATGTTTGTGTCCAGCGATAGAATCAATATGACAGGGAAAGGCAGCTGCCTACTCATTCGACGAATGACATTTGCCGCCATGTTTGGCCAATGACAAGTGGGTGCTAATCAACAACCGAACCAAACCAAACCAAACCTATATCATAAAATACTGCATTTTACAACCTATATTGAAAGCACCAGTTCACATTCTATTGTTTGACACGGCGATCCAATGAAGTTCTTTGAAACGGGTGGCTTGATGAGATCATTTGTAAGCTGGTCCAGCTAGTTTCTTCATTTCGTACCGGACTCTTCGGATGATTCTGCATTTGTTTCCTGACACGCCACGTCCTGCTGCACACTACAATGAGGAAATTGTTTTAAACCTTGACATATTCAGAAAAGAATTGTAAATATTCAGTCGAACTTGAGCTATTATTGATGATGTGAAAAATATTACTTTGCAATCTGTTTTTAACAATAGAATGTGAACTGGTGCTTTCAATATAGGTTGTAAAATGCAGTATTTTATGATATAGATTTGGTTTGGTTTGGTTCGGTTGTTGATTAGCACCGACTTGTCATTGGCCAAACATGGCGGCAAATGTCATTCGTCGAATGAGTAGGCAGCCGCCTTTCCCTGTCATGCTGGACACAAACATGATGTCAAATGTCATTCGTCGAATGTTGTTATTTTTCTTTTGAAATAGTTTATTTAAACAAAATAATACAAAAAGTATAACCAGTTTTAACAATTAATTCCCCAATCAGTGTTTGCAAACACTGGCCCCGAGAATAACAAGACAATAATCAATATCTATGAACTACAGGTTTGCATTAGCACTGCACAAGTTTCTTCCTGTGGCTGTGGCTCCATAGGGGCTCATGAATATTTACGGTTGGAAGACAATGGTACGTTTGATTTTCGAATCCTAAGTTAATTTAATTGTACAGATAATGGCCCAGAACCACACGGTACACGGTGGACAGACCCGCAGTTATGTGCCCACAACCCAAATCTGAAAAAAAGATGAAGCCTTGCAACTACACCAACAGCTACATCGAGGACATTGATTCAGCCTGACTACAAGAATAAGAAGAAGGTTTCGTTGATAATCGGTGGAGCAGCCACTGTCTTTATTGGGAGTGCAATCAAGATGAAATGTCCAGTCAGAAGGTCAGTATCCGTTTATCTGTGACTATTTCCCTCATCTTAATTTCTACCAATCATAAACGAGCAATTTTAAATTAAAAATGGATTCTAGATTGAAAAATTGTAGTATGACAACACCTGTCAGCAGTTTTTTTGATTTACCCACTGCAAAACTTGATAGCTGTTGTCACAAAAAATTACTGTACCTTTGATAACAAGTAATTCGGGTCTTCTAGGACACCAGAAATAATAATATGTTACTCATGAAATAGTCCTGTGAAATTCCATTCGGACATCGTAACTTTTTCCTGTGAAAAAAATCGAAAAAACAGAATGCAAAGTAATATTTTCACATCATCAATAATAGCTCAAGTTCGACTGAATATTTACAATTCTTTTCTGAATATGTCAAGGTTTAAAACAATTTCCTCATTGTAGTGTGCAGCAGGACGTGGCGTGTCAGGAAACAAATGCAGAATCATCCGAAGAGTCCGGTACGAAATGAAGAAACTAGCTGGACCAGCTTACAAATGATCTCATCAAGCCACCCGTTTCAAAGAACTTCATTGGATCGCCGTGTCAAGCAATAAAATGAGAACTGGTGCTTTCAATATAGGTTGTAAAATGCAGTATTTTATGATATAGGTTTGGTTTGGTTGTTGATTATCAACGACTTGTCACTTGGCCAAACATGGCGGCAAATGTCATTCGTCGAATGAGTAGGCAGGCGTTCTTTCCGTGTCAT